>JAHLJT010004567.1:169885690-169917152 GCA_031308135.1 Acheta domesticus
CAATGTCTTATTCCTGCAACATCACATTCATCAATTAAAATACCCATCTGGGGCTCGAACCCGGCATCTTCCGACACTGAAGAGCTCAACCCCAAGACGCTTTAACCCATCTTCGCCACGGGGGAGTGATATACAGACTAACTACTTATATTTTAGTCAAAACGTAATTGTATCAGCTCTATCATTAGGAAGCCGGTATTGTCAATATGCGAAAAACATGTCTTTCAAACATGACCAAGAAAGTGGTGAACGGCTTACTGCAAATAATTTATCCGACGATCGGCATTTGAAAAATACTACTGCGAGAAGGTCTGTGCCATTCTAGCACCACTAGTTTATTTATTTATTTACCGTCCCTTCTTACACGCGGGAGAAAATTTAAAGAAAAATTTGGAGGGGTTTTTGAGAATTTTGTTTTGTAAATTTGAAGCGAGGATTACGCAAAAACGACTCGTTTTTTTTCAGAAAATTCGACATAACCTTTTTTAAAGGGCTAGTTTGTACAAGAGACTTTGTCTGAGGTAAAAATCGCTATCTACACTTTCGTAGTTTTAAAAATAATTTTTTGCAATTTTCAAAAAAACAAGTTTTTCCCAGAAGTAGGAGTAAGACCATATTTTTATCGTCGCTCTTACATAAGTGAAGAAAAAAGGGGGTTTAGCGGAATAAGATATGCAAAACTGCCCCGGGGGCTAAAAATTGTTTATTTTGAAAATCGTAATGAAGTGTTAAAAAAATATGTTTTTCGCCGAATTTAAGTCCATTCACCCGGAGTACTTCGTACAAATGAATAAAGGTGTTTTTTAGCTTCTTATATAAGTTTTAATCTTTTGAACCACTTTGCGCTTACAAATATTGACTTTAATTATCCTTGAGACTTTCTATAGATGATATAGATGTTTCGAGAATTTTTCAGGCATTTATGTCTGATTTTGACTCTTACAATCAACAATGAAAGATGGAAACGTAGAAAAACTTACGTTATTCCTTTGTTTTTTAAGAATATCTCGTGTTCTAGTACAGATAATAAAAAAGGCTAAATACAAAATGTAGCGCTATAAATTCTCTACAGTTTCCCAAAATTTCAACTTTTTGTCTTATAATTTGCATGCGACAACTCAATATGAATAACACAGAAATGCAGTAATTTCTTACTTATAATTTAAAATGAGGTATTTTTCTTTGGTTTTCGTAGATTTTCAATTTCATTTTTATTTTATGTTTATTACAAAGGTAAATAATGAGAATAAAAATTGTAAGAATTATATTATAAAGAGTAGAAATTACTCCAGCAAGCGCAAAAATGACACTCAGCCAAACTTTGACGTTGACATAAATTCGGCGATTCCATTAATTCCAGTGATTACAGTTCATTATATTTATGTTTAAAATGTCCAGGGAATCAAAGGTGGACTTGACACCTCCAGAAACAAGGAAAAAATAAACAAAAATAGTGACGTCGGAATTATTGAAGAACTTCTGTACTCCCTCGGCGGTCTGGTAAAACAAAAGCCATCTGCGGTGGATAGGAAGCTGTCCACTAGGTGGCCTTGGCTGAATCTTGCATACCATTTGCCAAGAAACGATTCAATGTAAAATTTAACTTATAACTAGTGGTGCTACAGAATGGCACAGACTTTCCCGTATTAGTTTTCTATTTCCTTGGGTCTTCGCTAGCTATTCGGAATTGCCACATACTCTTTCTTGCCAGCTACCATCTATCACCGCCAAAAGTACATTTTTTTGTCATTTTCTTAATTTTTCGGTTTCCTATTGGTAGAACGGAAATATTAATTTTAGAATATTAAAGAACACAAAAACCTAGCCGTAAATGGCAATTTTCTTTTAAAAATTATGTGCCGTTTAAGAGAAAATGGCGTTTTAGCGCTACTAAAAATGCGAAATTTGAAGCTCATTTTCACAGAAAATTTTTGAGTTTTCAAAATACTTTATTTGAAGTTATTTGAAGCACTTACACTCACAAATATAATAATCTTTACAAATTGCTGGTAATGTGCATATTAAAGATGTGAGAGATCTTTCAAAAAAATTACATTTATGTAATTTTTGAAAAAACAAAAAAAACTCAAAATAAACTTTACGCTATACTAAAGAGTGTAATTAGCACTATCCGTTACAAAAGTTTCAAGAAAAAATTGCAGCCATATATGAGAAAATGGCGTTTGAGCATTTCTGAAAATGCCGAAATTTGAGCTACTTTTCACAGAAAACGGTAGTGTTTTCGAGAAACTTTACTTGACATTATTTAAAGCATATATACTCGTAAATATAATAATGTGAAAAAATCGCCGATAATGTAAATATTAACGACGTGAGAGACAAGTAAAAAATTTACATTTTTGTAATTTTTGAAAAAACCAACCGATAGACCAATATGGCTTTTATGTCATTGATAGAGTACATTTACCACTATCCCTACCAAAAGTTTAAAGAAAAAATTTGGAGCCGTTTTTGAGAAAATCTTGTTTTTGTAATTTTTTAAAATTGCACATATTGCACGAAAACTACTAAAATTTTGAAAAACATTTACATGACCTTTATGAAAGAACTCAATATGCAGAACAAATTTTATTTGAAGAAAAATCTCTATCTTCAATTTTGTAGTTGGAGAAAGACGCCGAAAAAAATTCAAACTTTCACAATTTTCGAAAATTCAGAGCTGTACGTGAAAATCGGACCTATGCCATGTTAATAAGTGTATTTTACTCTATTCATACAAGAAATTTAAAGAAAAAATTTGGAGCCGTTTTTGAGAAAATTTTGAAAATCCCCGGGGGCTTCATATAAAGTACCCCCAAATTTTGAAGAATCTTTTTCAAAATCTCAAAGCTTCGACTAGAATCAGATCGACCGGGGAATATCCATTTTGGAAGAAATCGTACGTATGGTTTAGGCGCTAGCAGTGTTCACAGACGGACAGACGACAGACAGACGGACAGACGGACGGACGTTTTCCTTTCAATTGGTTTTTCGGTATCAAGGACCTAGAAAACAGGGTTTCTGGCTACACCACGTGTTAGGGGATTTTTTTTCTTAATTTAGCAACTGGTTTTATCCACTTATTCGTTTTCACGGCCCGGCAATTAATTTTTTTCCGCCGAAAATTGGCCATTTCTTCGCGCAGCATTACATAACTTTCCCTATACTACGTATATCACTCCGTGTGTACGTACGTATACGGGAAAGTAAGAAAGTTAACATAAGTCGTAGAACAATTACCGTATGAAACGCGATGTAATACGAATTAATACACTCGTGTGGAGTTTACGATACTCGCTCGTTTCTCGCTATTGTAATATCACATTCGTGTATTAATAAAATCATTAAACCATCGTTTCATAATGTACAATTATGTACTACGTGTACATTCTACATACCAAGTTTGGGAGTGCAGTAGGGTCTATATAAAAATAGAAGTGCTCGTCCCACATCGGATCCTTCTTGTTCGTCACCGCCTTGGTGCGCTTCACCCCGTTGGGCGTGCCTGGGATGCGGAGCAGCAAATACGGGTCCGGCGATTCCACTGGAAAAAATTGTGCGAATGCTGCTGAGGTGTTGCTGACAGCATTAAAGGATGAAATAATTGAATTCATCTTTGTCAACTTAATTCCCTCACCCCCAGCCCCAGAATTACATTTAGACCCCGTTTTAAACTTCCCTCTGCGCACTGTCTGCCGATTTCATCACACAGCGAGGTAAGGGACTCACTTACTCTGTTGAAATTTCATGTTCTATTGTTTTTAAAAATATACCTATTTTCATTTCATTATTTGTATTATCTATTTTTATTGGCAAACATTTGGCTGGCCTGGAACTAAAGTGGTCTACAAAAAATTTTGGCTAAAATCCAGATTATGGTAAATTTGATCTGAGTAGGAGAGAATCTATACATTCTAAAGTGGTCTATTTTTCATTTACCGTTGTAGGTTCCCCGTAATAAAAGTACCACTTTAGTACTGGCAGATGGTTTTAATATTAGTCAATTTTTAAGTGCTCTAAAAGTCACATTGTGATTTGTAACGTAGACCACGGTAGTTTCCAGCATAGCCAACTTTTAAATGTAAGTTAAGTTCATTATTTGTATTAATTGTATCATATGTATTATTTTCGTATTTATTGTCTTTTAACATGTATATATTTTGAAAGTTTCTAAACTGATGATGGCAAAGCCGTCGAAAGGCGATGTTCTAATTCAATCTAAATTACAAAGAGAGCTTCAATTATTTCATTCTTAAATTTTTATTTAATTTTCAAAACTACGTTTTTATGAACATAACGACGTAACAGCTAAGGGCCGTGGCTATCAATAGATTACGCGAATCAACGGTACGCAAGTTGTTGGTTGTTGTAATTGTGAAGAAGAAGAAGAAGAAGACGAAGTAAGATAATTCGAATAAGACACACGTGATTGTTTGTGTAGCTTGTGAGCAAGGTAAACCTACTCCTTCATATGGGTTGAAAGGTCAATATGCAGTATCAAAATTGTTGAATAAGAAATAAAATCACTTTGTGAAGTACATAAAAACAGTTGCTAAACGCAAGATGACATTGAAGCGAGAGGCATTTCCGAGACTATTTTCTTGTCCTTTACCTAGTTTTCGATACCACCACAAAACACGATTTCGACACTAACATACAACGAGCATGAAAATAATGAAAAATACAGTATCTTTAGTACCGTTATAATATGGCAGGAACTGGTTAATGTTTACTCACGTTAATTCAAATGGGTCAGGAAAAAACTAACGTATTTATTTATGATTTAGAGGTTATATGTATATAATAAGGCTACATCGATTGTCACGAAAAATAGTTATTTTTCTAAAGGACGATACAATAATTCTCTAAATACACTGTAGTAAAATTATGGGGATTCATTCTAAGACTAGATAGGAAGCTATTTTTCCTTGGAGGTAAAAACACATGCATTACATATTCATTTGATACAATCAGATATCATGTACTACACGTCATCACAATTCTTACAAAAGCAAAAATAGAATTAGAAGATATACTGATGTTTAGTAAAAGCGTTTAGTTACTGTTTGAGGTTTTCCGTTCCAACTTCTTTCTCTAGTTTTACATCTGTTTTCGTTTGTACGACTTGCAAAAACTCGTTTTTCTGAAGAAACGTAATTTCCAATTGAAACAATGATTACGAACTAAAACATTGGATATCCCGTCTGTGAAAAGCTCCTTACTGATGTCCCGGAACCAGCCTTTGGTGATGCCTTTGCCCCGGATGACGTGCACGTCCAGCACCTGGGCCGGCCGCTTCTGCACCTGCAACACCCCGTTCGGCTGCCCCGCTGCCCCGCCGGCCCGCCCGCCCTCGCCGCTGCCCGCGCGCTCACCTCGTACAGTTTGAACGGGACACTCCTGTCAAGCAAACGGACATGGCCATCATGAGCAACATACTAATAGATCACATCATTATTATTATTAACAATAATAATAATAATAATATAATAATAATAATAATAATCAAGTCAAACCACACGTATAAAGTTCAACAAAAAATACTCCATGTTGAAAAAAAATACCTAATTGACAATGACACAACAAGGCTAATGGTAGCTGAAAAGCTAAAAGAGAAAATCCAAGCATGGGCTCAACGAATAAGACGGTACAAACGTAGAGAAGATTTCCGTGTACAGAACCGGTTGTTTGAAACAGACGCGAAGAGATTCTATCGCAGTCTGACTGAAAAACCGAATGGCAATGCTGCCTCTCCTTCAAAAGATGACGTCGAAACATTTTGGGCAGGAATCTGGGAGGAAACCAGATCCTACAACAAAGACGCATCGTGGCTCCAATCTGAAGTTGATGCTGCCAATGGACTCGTGGAAACAGTGGAACATGTTCAAGGATTCTCGAAAGAGGACCTATGCCAAACAATTAAGAACATGGGAAACTGGAAATCCCCTGGGGTTGATAAGATCCAGATTTATTGGATTAAGAAATTAACAGCAATACATTCTCATCTAGCAAAGGCTGTTAATAAAATTTTAGAAAACCCTAAGGAACTCCCCGAATGGCTCACTCGCGGCATCACGTATTTGCTACCCAAAGCAGGAGACAGCTCTTTGGCGAAGAACTACAGGCCAATTACTTGCCTGCCAGTAATGTACAAACTTATAACTGCAGCCATAGCTGACAAAATGTATAGGCACCTAGAGAAGAACCATCTGTTGCCAGTTGAACAGAAAGGATGTCGTAAAGGTTCCTATGGCTGTAAGGAAATCTTGCTTCTGAATAAAGTCATTTTGAATGATGTAAAGAAACGAAAACGTAATTTAAGCATGGCTTGGATTGACTACCAGAAGGCCTTTGACAGTGTACCACACGATTGGATTTTGAAGACCCTGGAGATCTATCGATTTCATCCTAGACTTGTTGAGTTTTGCAAGGCTAGTATGAAGTCGTGGAGCACCAGGTTACTAATCCACAGCGGAAAGGGAGTAGTAGAAACCAGAAGTATTCAGATTAACAGGGGAATTTTTCAAGGAGATTCACTATCCCCTCTGCTGTTTTGCATTAGTTTGATCCCTCTATCAAGACAGCTGTCGCACACTGACTTTGGTTACAAGCTCAATGGTGATGAAAGACCTGTATCACATTTATTTTACATGGATGATCTTAAAGTGTTTGCTAAGAATGAAGCGATTCTCTCCCAAATGCTGTCTGTCATTAATGAGTTTAGCAATGACATCTGCATGAAGTTTGGTCTTGACAAGTGTGCAAATGTCAACTTAAAAAGAGGCAAAATCACCACGTCAGAGAACATTGAAGTTGATAGACACACTGTGATTCAAGATCCTGAGCCAGGTAAAACTTACAAATATCTGGGCATTGAAGAATGTGAGACCATCTCGAACGACACAATGAAAGAGAGAATTCGCAAGGAGTATTATAGAAGAGTAAGACTTGTCCTGCAGTCCGGTCTGAACTCAAGGAATAAAATATCAGCAATAGGTAGTTTGGCGGTGCCTGTAGCCGAATACAATTTCGGACTAGTAGACTGGACTGAACAGGAAATTCGCATCATGATAAATGCCGCATTTGTCAGGAACACGTAGAAACCATTGATCATGTTGTCTCAGCTTGTCAAATCCTAGCAAAGACCGAATACTTGAAAAGACACGACAGGGTGTGTAGCTACCTCCACTGGCAGATCTGTACCGCCCTCGAAGTTCCGAACACATGCCCCAAGTGGTACGAACACTCACCAGAACCGGTGACGTCTGTTGGATTGTGTACGATATTGTACGACCAACAAATTCAAACTGATCGCACGATAGCGGCAAACAAACCGGATATAGTCCTCCGGGATTTGGAGAACAAATCGTGTTTACTTGTTGCTGTACCTTGCGATCAAAACGTCGTTACCAAGGAGGCAGAGAAACGTCTTAAATACAAGAGTTTGGAAATCGAGATCAGCCGAATGTGGGGCGTAAAAGCACAGGTCGTCCCGATAGTTATCGGAGCTCTGGGATTTGTTCCTCAAAATTTGTGTAAGAACTTGTCTAAACTCCCAGGTAATTCAAAAGACTGGGAAGTGCAAGAAATCGCTTTATTTGGAACAGCCCACATTTGCGCAAAGTGTTGTAGAGGCACCGACAGACCCTAGATCTACTCCTTAGGTAGCTGGTTGCAACCTGAGGTAGATTTTATATTCAGCCGACACATAACATCTTTAGTCGTAATTTAGAGGAATAATAATAATAATAATAATAATAATATAGTATAATAGTAGCAGCCGATCCCGATAGCCGAGATCGCTATAGCAGTCCTGCCGTGGCGATCTCGGACGGTGGGATCGCGTGTTCTAGTCCTGCCTCGAGCATGGATGTGTTTGTGTATGTCTCTATGTGTGTGTCGTCCATTCATCCCGCATTATAATCATCATTTTTCATATCCCATCCCCCGTACTAACAACCCCGGGGATAAAAACTTAGTTCAGCTTAAAGCTGAATCCCAGATGCACCTGCCACTGAGATAAAATTACACTGAGACCCAGTAAGTGCAGGTGCATGTCTGCATGATCTGAGACGGCCAGTTTGCGAACAATAATAATATGAAGTGTCGCGGGTTCCAGCCCCGCCCGGAGTATGGGTGTTTGTGTGTGAGTGTGTCTGTACGTGTTTGATTGTTCAATCAGTCTTCATCACCATTTCATATCTCATCCTCCAGGGCTAACAACATTTGAGTGTAAAACATTGATTCAGCATAGAAATGCTTACCCCCTTCCAAAAAAGTCACGTGAACCTACCCCCGGGAAAATATGACTGGTGCTCGGTGGCTACAACTGCTTGTTCGCATGGACCAAAGATAACCAATTCGCAATCAATTTTTTTTTCACGAGGGAGACTGTGAGAATCTATCATGGAGACCCGATGAGGTCCTGCACTCACCGGGTATAGTGAGACTCTTATTCACTCAACTCACAAACCCTATCTGATCAACATAGTTCCACTACGGGACCGCGTTATCATTACTTCAGGGTGGTGTTGATTCTTTTTGGCTTTTCTAGCTTCTATCTGTTTGTCCGTATTTTTTACTGGCGAGAAAGTTTAGCTCTGGTCAGACTCATCGCCATCTCGTTTCTTCTGTCTCAGGATTGTCTCAATGTACTCTGTCGTTGCGTTCCATGTCTGACGGTTTTTCAGCATAACGGGAATGATGTTCTCCGTACTTATCTTATCAATCTGCATTTTATTTCCAGGCGTAGTCTATCTTCTCATCTTTCACAGGAAAAAAAGTGTGTTGGACGTCATTCAGTTTTTCACAATAAACGCATGAGGAACTTCCCGGAAGTAACCGTGACCACTAAGGAACTGCGCGAGGTAATAGTTGACCTGATCGTGCGTGCGTATATCCAATAGTTCAGTCGTGGGATCAGTTTTGCGGTCCACTTACAGGTGGTTGTCTGGTTCCATCGTTCTTGTCATTTTTGTCTTAGTCTGTTCCGTGAGGCTTTCTTGGCCTCGTCGTGATCTTGTTCTCTTTGTCAACTTCTATTCGAATCTCACGCACCGTTGAGGAGAATATACGAAAATGTCAAAGCTAATAGTTGTAGACACAGCGAACTCTGTCTTAAATGAGGTGGTACAGATTCCAGATAGAGATCTAGATATTGTTGAAATCAATCACATTGTGTATGCAACTGGATATCTGGTTTCTCAGGTAATTTTAGGGCCAGACAAGAATACCGACGGCCGACACCAAAACAGAGTAAACAGATCTGCTCCTCCATACACGAAAATAATTATGAAACGGATAGCCGACACGGCGTAAAATATTACTCTTAGCCGAGGCATATTCTAAATCAACACACCTCTAAAGTTCAACGAGAAATGATGTATGGCCTTATTTAAAGGGCATGTAATCATATATACAATAACATGAACAAATTCCCGCTAATGTAAATAATAATGACCTGAGATACAAGCCAAATAAATTACATTTTTGTAATTTTTGGAAAAAACAAAAGAGAGCAGTATGGCGTTTATGCCATTTGATACGGTACATTTCAAAATTCAAACGTTTTCTCTGGCACTGAGCTTAAAATTTCGTATTTTCAGAAACGCTTTAACGTCGTTGTCTCAAAAATGACTCCAAATTTTTTCTTCAAACTTTTTGTACGGATAGTGCAGATTGCACTGCTTAAGGTAGCATAAATCCCATTTCTGTATTCTTTGTTTTTTCAAAAATTACACAAATGTGCTTTTTTTAAAAATCTCTCACGCCGTTAATATGCACTTTTCCAGCAATTTGTAAACACTGTTGCATTTGTGAGTAAAAGTTCTTGAAATGACTTCCTTGTGAAAGTGAAACTTTTTTTTAAAAAAACGTTTTTCCAAAACTCAAACTATTTTTGTGAAAAAGAGCTTCAAATTTCACATTCACAGTTAGGCTTATACGCCATTTTCTCAAAAACGGCTAAATTTTTCAACAACAATTTTCTTCTATTTCTGGAATGTGGTTTTACTCTTCTATAATATTCTTAATGTAATATTCCGGTTCTAGTATTAGGAAAGCGAAAAATTGAGAAATTTTCCAAATTATTTGCATTGGGTGGCGATAGATGGCAGCTGGCAAGAGGATTAGGCAAGACCGAAGAAATAGCTCAAACCCAAAGAAATGTGAAAATTAACTAGTACGAGAAAGTCTGTGCCATTCTGCAGTACCACTAGTTCTTTTTGGAGGCGATTAGGCGTTTTTTTTCAAGTATCAATCCAATACTTATTTCGATTGACAAATATTGAAACTAAAGTACACGTTTCATCTTGTTTCATTACACACAAATATACGTACTCGTCGTTCCAGAGGGCGCTATGGATCCGATGGATTTCATTGAAGAAATCGCTGTCTTTTGGCTTAACCGGCTGCTTGGGCGTAGCGTCTTTTTGCGTATATTGGAGCGGGATTTTTTTGAGAGATTTGATGGCAAAGGGCATCATGCGAGGTTTCGGTGGCGGGGGCGGGTTTATGCCCGTCAGCGTAGTCCTGATTGTCGGGTCAGAGAAGGCGGGCGCGATCTTTACTTCTGACGAGGAGGGCGCCACTCTTGTGCCCGAGGTGGTAGGCCGGGCGTCCGGGCCCGAGCCGCGCGTGGCTCCTGAGCCCGGCATGGCAGGCTTCACGTCTGGGTCCGACATTCCGCCGACTCACTACGCCACACCCAGCTCCAGCCCTGCGCACAAGGATCACAAACACATTATTTTAACTAACTAGCGTACCCGTGCGAGAACTCTCGCCTGTTCATCTCCACCCCCGTCTCTATCCTTCCGTTTCCATATTAGGGGGAAAAGTTGTTAACAAAACGTACTTATTTGTTTAAAGAATTATCATGGTAACTTCCAATGTACTTATTTATATAAGCTATATATTAAGGAAGCTACGTAAAGTTCACCATGCAAAAATACAGGATCAGGCAACTACAACCCTACTTTTTGGAATATTATTTAACTTTATTATCGAACTGTGAGATACACCCGTGCAATTCAATCGCCTCGGATATCAGTATTAGTTTAATTTCACACACTGTTGCAGATTCTTCACGTCTCTGAACACGTGTGATGGTATTGTGAAGCGCCTGCCCATAATAGAATGTCCAAGAAATTCTTGTCCTATAGATTACGGTGCGAGGAACGGGCCTTTGAGACCACTGGCCTCAAAATTCTAAATTTTAAGGCCCTAGAACACTTTTTTTTAGGAGTTATTTAACTAAATAAAGTTTAACAATGCTGCCCGAATGTTGCGGATTGCATTTGACGTAAATATTTAGATGTGTTTTTTTTAACAAATCCCTCATATTTTAAGGTCAAAGTGCAATTTGTCACGTCTCCATCAAATCATCTTTCTTAAATTGGTTGCGTTTGAGAGCAACAAAACTCATCTATACTATAAAATAATAGGAGGTAAATTTGTATAATATAAACAATAAAACATGAGTTGAAGTGAAAGAATCTGGAATAGTATGCTTATATATTTAAGAAAGATTTGATATAAATTGCATCTGTTACATTAATGAAACTACGCAATCTGATTCCTGCAATGTTTTGAATTTCTCCTTAGTACAATTCAAAATATTACCATCTGCTTTTTCTTACTGTTCGTAGTTGTGGAGAAACAACATATCCCGATTTCCTCAAAAATGTATATGCATAAGGGATAATAGAAAACAAAATACTGCAGAAAGGAGACAAATCAGCATTATCTATGTAACACTGTTCAATGATTAATAAATCGATCCGTTTAATAAAAAATTTAACTTGCTTGCACATATCATCTAGATATTTTACCAACCGGCAGTGGCGGCTCTACCATAAGGTCACATGGTCACGTGCCCTCCCACTTGTAAAGGAAAATATTAATAGTGGACTGAAATGCGTGTCATATTATCGAGTAATAATTCTAGAGAATTTACGTTAAGGTTTTCACGGGCGATATCGATACTATTTCACAGCGCACATAACGAGGTAGTTGTGGCAACAGGGCGAAGTCCGCAAGCTTCGTGTGACCAGCTCCCTCCCGTTCAACAAAGCTTTTCCTCATAGTGCGAGGAAAAAAGGGAGGGGGGTAATGCTCCCTTAAGGCCCTTCACGGTCACAAGTTTTTTGTGACTGCCACTGCAAGCGCCACTTTACAGATGTACAAACAACGGTCATAGTGTCTGAGAAATGAAATGCTGATTAGCTCAGGACCCGCGTAATCTTCATAATAGCAGCTGTGAATTCTGTGTGAGATTTTTTTCTTGAGCGTGAGCGTATGTTGTTTCAATTGAATTGTTCTCTCTTCTCATTCAGCCTGGTTAATACGTGAGAAACCAACGAGGAATTTCAAGTGTTTTTCAGTTTACAGCGCTTAAACTTCAAAATAAAATTTTTATTAGTTATTTTGTAGCTTTTTGTTTTGTGCCCTACCTGGCCTAAAGTTTAGGAGCCGCCACTGCCAACCGGCTTAAAATGGCATTTACAGCACTGAATGTACTCCTAGTTTTCGTGCAAATGCTTCAACTTTTCCAAGATATAAATTAATTTGTTGAAATTACTAATCACTCAAAGGAAAATATTATTTCCCAGCTTTTTCAATTCAATATCATGACTGAACATGCTGACTTTAACATTTGACCAAATAATTGCTGATAACAAAAGTGGCATAGTTAAAACACAAACCAAACCTAACAAGGACACAGTGTTCTCTCTTAATTGTATGCAATCGTCCATTCATTGCCAATATTATTTCTTTTTTCTTTTTGACGTAGAACATCAAAGATTATGTAAATGAATCTCGTTAGTCTGCGCAAAACACGTTGTACACAGAAAGCATAAATATTAGATGGAGGGAATCTAAGCCTTCTAAGTGTGGCTCTCAAAGATGGCCACCAACTCTAAAGGCTGAAATATAGCTGGCATTGCTAGTATCGATAATCGCCAGTAGAAAAAAGTAGAATATCCAAAAGTAAAATTTTAAATATTTAAATTAAATTTAATATATTATATATTATTAAATTTTAAGTTTTAAAGCTCTAAAACGCTTTGTTTAGGAGTTATTTAACTGTATATATTTTGTCAATGCAGTCGTGTGTTGCATATTGTATTTGAAATGAATATTTATGTGTTTTTTAAACAAATTCATCATATTTTTATAGTCAAAATGCAATTTGTCACGTCTCCGTGAAATTCTCTTCCTTTAGATACCTCATTTATAAAGATTGGTTGCGTGTGGGAGCCGTAAAGTGAAGGAATACTACTTTTTTTTAGACATGTGTGCTTCTGAAGTAGCAAAACTACTGGTAGTAATAAGATGTATAAGGCAACATGTATTAGCTAACATCCTCGAAGTGTTATTATTTATGTTAAGAAATATTCTAAATAGCTTTTGGCAATGAGGCAAATAACCTAAAAGATTTGTTTCATCAGCGCAATGCAGACGTTTATTTTCTATATAACTCTCAAATATTACTCGTTCACTTTACATTTGCAGACGGAGCGCTGCGATCTGTTTACATGAGCTCACCGCCGACTGAATGAGAAACGCGCGTCTGCAGTATACACTGACCGTTTAATATGATATAGATGGCGGTGAGCAGCACACAGAACCCCGGCGGGGCAAGACCATAACCATTAAGTAGTATATAAGTGCAAAGAAGAAATAAAAATATTGTACGTGAATGTTGTGAATAGCGTGTGGTGTGATCTATTTTATTGTATATTATCTTAATCATTTCAGAGCGCGACTCCAGCTCACTGTCAGATGGCTGATGGCTGATTGGTCAGATGCTGATTGGCATCGGGACCATTCGTGTATTCTCGGTTGTGTGTTCGGGCCTTCACTTTCAAAACAATAATAGTTCCTAATTCCGCCGTCTGCAAATGTAAAGTGAACAAGTAATACCCTATAATCATTTTCACATATTTCTCGAGATTTTACTGAAAACACTTTCTGTAGCTTCGTTAAGTTTTTGTGAGAACTTCCGCAGGAACTTCACAACATTCTTTCATTTTGTACAAACTAAGTCGTTACACGCTGTTTTGTTTATTTGACGTCATATTGACAAATGACGGGTACAATTCGTCTTTTCATTTAGGTCCAAGAAAAAAATTATAAAATGTATCGCATTCTCGTTTGATTCAGCAACGAGCTAGCAAGCCGTAAGGACATCCGACTCCTCAGGCCAGAGGCCCTTGGGTTTGGGGGTCGCCCTCGGGGCGGAGGCTTGTACTTGGCGCCCTAGATACACAAATAATTATTGTATTATTTGTAATGTACTATTTACTTTCCACATTCTTAATTGTATAAAAACTGGGAGTACTCTTGCATTGCTAATTATTGTATTATTAATAATGTTGTTTATTACTTTCCCGTATACATACGTATATGTAATGTAAAAAAATTTAATGTAAAAAATATAATAAATTATATGTAATAAGTATATATATAAAAATTCATTGCCAGGCCCTGATAACAAAAAATGGATAAATCCAGTAAGTAAATTAAGAAAAAAAATGCCCTAAACCGTGGTGCCTCCAGAATCCCTGGTTTGTAGGTTCTTGATACCAAAAAATCGATTGACGCCAAAACGTCTGTCCGTCTGCCTGTGAACAATGCTAGCGATTACACCGTTCAGCCGATTTTCTCCAAAATTAATTTTCCCAATCGATCTCACTGATCTCGTGGTGCCTCGAATTTGAAAACGATATTTTAATTTTGGGAGGGGGGTACTTTACATGAAACCCCCCGGACATTTTCAAAAATTTCAAAAAAACGTCGCCAACAATTTTTACTAAATTATTTTGTTGTATAGTCTGAAATTTATTTAAGAAAATGGTGTAGGTCCCATGTTGATTGAAAACTGATTTTTCGAAAATTGAACAAATTCAAATGATTTTCGGCGTCTTCCTACAACTACAAAAGTGAAGATAGAGATTTTTCCGTTCTCCAACGCGAGTTCTTTCATTAAGGTCATGTATATTTTTTTGAAAATTTTAGTAGTTTTCGCGCAATATTGCGTGCTATTTTAAAAAATTACAAAAACAACATTTTCTCAAAAACGGCTCCATAGTCTTTCTTTAAACTTTTGATAGGGATAGCACTAAATGTACTCTATGAGATGACATACACGCCATATTGCTCCATTCGTTTGTTTTTTAAAAAATTACAAAAATGGAATTTTTTCGACTTGTCTCTCACGTTGGTAATATTTACATTAGCGATTTTTTACATTATTATATTTATGAGTACATTTATTTTAAATTATGGCAAGTAAAGTTTCTCGAGAACTCAACCGTTTTCTGTGAAAACTAGCTCGAAATTTCGCATTTTCAGAAACGCCAAAATACTATTTTCTTATAAATGGCTGCAATTTTTTTCAAACTTTTCGAACGGATATTGCTAATTGCACTCTTTAACATGACGTTAAGTTCAATTTGGGGTATTTTTTTGTTTTTGCAAAAAGTACACAAATGTACTTTTTTGAAAGATCTCTCACACCGTTATTATGCACTTTACCAGCAATTTGTAAACACTATTGTATTTGTGAGTGTACTTGTGTGTGTGAGCTTCAAATGACTTCAAATGAAGTTTTATTAAAAGTCAAATGTTTTCTGTGAAAAAAAGCTTCAAATTTCGCATTTTTAGTAGCGCTTAAACGCCATTTTCTTATAAACGGCTC
Source organism: Acheta domesticus (assembly GCA_031308135.1). NCBI lineage: Eukaryota > Metazoa > Arthropoda > Insecta > Orthoptera > Gryllidae > Acheta > Acheta domesticus. The sequence continues at coordinate 169,901,391 of JAHLJT010004567.1, forward strand.
CAAATTTTTCAAAGAAAATTGCCATTTAGGACGAGGATTTTGTGTTCTTTAATATTATGAAATTAATATTTCCGTTCTATCATTAGGAAACCGAAAAATTAAGAAAATGTTGAAAAAATTAACATTGGGCGGCGATAGATGGCAGCTGGCAAGAGTATGTGGCAATTCCGAACAGCTAATCCAGACCCAAGGAAATAGAAAACTAATTCGGGAAAGTCTGTGCTATTCTGTAGCACTAGTTATTACAATGATCTTGTTTTACTATTGTATTACATTTACAATATTGTCTAAGATGATTGTATTTGTAATTTGCCAACGAACAACAGTCCATTTGCAAGCAAATAAAATTATTATTATTGTTATTATTATTATTATTATTATTATTATTAAAAAATATAGGAGACGATAAGTTTTGTCTTCATTTTAATCCTTATATTGATAGTAATCGAGTAACCTCCGTCCGTCCGTCGTGGTTAGACACTTTCCGATGCACGAATCGAGACAAATAAGATATCCCTGGCTTCTGGTGAGAATATGACCATTTTTTGTGTGGATGCATTCATAAGTTTCTCAAAATATTTATCTAAAATACATGTTTGTGTCTTTTTCAAGTCTATGCCATTTTTAAGACTAAAACACGTTTTGGGTGGTTTACTGGACACAAAAGGTGATCAATAGCTCATTCAATTCCTCTTGTCACGACAAATCGACTTGCACATTTCTTACATGGTTCTCTCTAGAATATACTGGAAGAATTCTAGAAAGTACGCTATTTTACTTTCCCGTATACGTACGTATACACGGAGTGATATACGCAGATAGGGAAAGTTATATAAAGCTGCGCGAAAAAATGGCCAATTTTCGGTGGAAAAAAATTAATTGCCGGGCCGTGAAAAGGAAAACGTGGATAAAACCAGTTGCTAAATTAAGAAAAAAATCCCCTAACACGTGCTGTAGCCAGAAACCTTGTTTTCTAGGTCCTTGATACCGAAAGCCCAATTGAAAGGAAAACGTCCGTCTGTCCGTCCGGCTGTGAACACTGATAGCGCCTAAACTATACGTACGATTTCTTCTAAAATGGATATTCCGTAGTCGATCTGATTCTAGTCAAAGCTTTGAGATTTTGAAAAAGATTCTTCAAAATTTGGGGGTACTTTATATGAAGCCCCCCGGGGATTTTCAAAATCTTCTCAAAAACGGCTCCAAATGTTTTCTTTAAATTTCTTGTATGAATAGAGTAAAATACACTTATTAACATGGCATAGGTCCAATTTTCACGGATAACTGAATTTTCGAAAATTTTGAAAGTTTGAATTTTTTTCGGCGTCTTTCTCCACCTACAAAATTGAAGATAGAGATTTTTTCTTCAAATAAAATTTGTTCTGCATATTAAGTCCTTTCATAAAGGTCATGTAAATGTTTCTCAAAATTTTAGTAGTTTTCGTGCAATATGTACAACATTAAAAAATTACAAAAACAAGATTTTCTCAAAAACGGCTCCAAATTTTTTCTTTAAACTTTTGGTAGGGATAGTGGTAAATTTACTCTATCAGATGACATAAAAGCCATATTGGTCTATCGGTTGATTTTTTCAAAAATTACAAAAATGTACATTTTTTTACTTGTCTCTCACGTGGTTAATATTTACATTATCTGCGATTTTTTCACATTATTATATTTACGAGTATATACGCTTTAAATAATATCAAGTAAAGTTTCTCGAAAACACGACCGTATTCTGTGAAAAGTAGCTCAAATTTCGGCATTTTCAGAAATGCTCAAACGCCATTTTCTCACATATGGCTGCAAATTTTTTCTTGAAACTTTTGTAACAGATAGTGATAATTACAGATAGTTTAATATGATGTTAAGTTTATTTTGAGTTGTTTTTTTTTGTTTTTTCAAAAAATATATAAATGTAAATTTTTTGAAAGATCTCTCACATCTTTAATATGCACATTATCCGCAATTTGTAAATATTATTATATTTGTGAGTGTAAGTGCTTCAAATAACTTCAAATAAAGCATTTTGAAAACTCAAACATTTTCTGTGAAAATGAGCTTCAAATTTCGCATTTTTAGTAGTGGTAAAACGCCATTTTCTCTTAAACGGCACATAATTTTTAAAAGAAAATTGCCATTTACGGCTAGGTTTTTGTGTTCTTTAATATTCTAAAATTAATATTTTCGTTCTACCAACAGGAAACCGAAAAATTACGAAAGTGACAAAAAAAATGTACTTCTTGGCGGTGATAGATGGTAGCTGGCAAGAAAGAGTATGTGGCAATTCCGAATAGCTTGCGAAGACCCAAGAAAATAGAAAACTAATACCGGAAAGTCTGTGCCCTATACCACCACTAGTTTATTCCTTCAATGCATTTACAAGGAACGCTGTGTATTACTATACTCCCTTCCCGGCTTTTCCTTGAACTGCTGCGACTTCATTCTTCAGATTGGCAATAATTACACCTAATTTTGAAATGAAACAAAATTTAAAACAAGTATTTTAATCAATAGTATTTCATGTTACTTTCTATGCACGAAAATGGAACGAACCACGCAACTGTAATACACTCAAAACTTAATTTTATTATAAACATGCAAAGCACAAATAAAGCATTTAAAATGAATATGCTCGCCGAAGACGAGATAGTAGAAGACCAGAAAATAATAAATACTTTTTGACAAAGAATGTTATATAATGTGTTTTTCACAGTCTCACTATATTTGAAAATAAAAGATCCTCCCATTGTTTATCATTATTCAAGGGTAAAAGTACTAAAATCTGATTGTATTCATGAAAGACCGTTTGAAACTAGTCTGGTTTGTCAGAAAACATTCAGTCTTGATTATTTGATTTTGTTTATTGGCAATCGATTTATTTGTGATCGACTCAATTGATTTGTTTCTTGTTTTTTTAATTACGTATTTATTTATTATTAAAATACAGAGTTGTGAACTAAGGCAGTGAAAAGATCCAGGCCATAATCAATGGCAACCTCAACAAATACAGTCACTCTCACTTCCTCAGTTCCAGTAAATTGAATACTTTTCTGTTTCCATAGGCACTGTTCAAAACGTTTCTTCTAATATCCAATACAACAATAAAATAATTCTATAGTGACATTTTATGAATTAAATTAGACTACTCCACACCAATTTCATAGAGCTCTTAATGTATTTGACTTAGTGTGAATTTATTAGATTTATTTATTTACTATACCAATTAATAATTGTGCTCTGAAGAAATTAGTAACCAAATTTATTAATGTATTTTTCAGCAATGAACTTCACATCACTAATATCGTATGTAGGTTAAGTTTGAAGCAATAAAATTAAATTTAAGGGAAAAAATAGACCACTGGTTTGTGTTAATCAAAATTATAATCCACAACAACAAGCAGATACCTAATTAAAAGAAAATTAATATTCATTTAAATTACTTGTAACGGTAAGTATACATAAATTATGTTAAAACTTGTAACTCGCTATATCTTCATCAACTTATTCAAAAAGATTATGATTAATCATTTTCATATTTCAACTCACCTAAATACGTGCCTTACGGCATTTTCAGGCGACAATTAATCCCTTGAGGCAAAATGTCACATTTAATAGCTCACCATCGCACAGGTATGAGTGTAAACATAGCGCTCCTTGATGCGTGTGCTTCTTTATGCCACGCCCCCTGAAACAGTATTTGGGCCTATTAACAAAAGTTTTAAACGCTCTGGCCAACGTTTGATATAATGAGGGATACATTTCACTTGCAAAGTCCTTTTAGGTGGCTTACAAACATTTATGATTTTATTAGAGCTAACGACTAACACTAAAAATCCATGTTACGAATGGGTTACTTGCACGTTCATGTCAACTTTTTGTCATGTCTCAAAGATTCCCAACTTTAATATTGTAGTTGTGGGAAGACGCATAATATTTTAAGCTTTTGCAATTTTCAAAAATTTAGATAATTCAAAGAAAGTTGGACCAGCTGCAATTATATTTAATAATATAATTTGTTCTGAGAATTATTTAAAGAAAACAATTAGAGGCGATTTTAAGAAAATCTTGTTTATAAAATCGTCTCCTGTATTATTTCAGAAGTATACCTTTGGGTTCCGGCTCTCACACGCAACCAATCTTTATAAATGAGGGCTCTAAAGAAAGAGAATTTCACGGAGACTTGACGAATTCTACTTTGACTTTAAAAATATGGATGATTTCTTAAAAAAAACGCATCGAAATATTGATGTAAAACGCATCACATGTCAACCTACATCGGCGAATAACTCATAAACAAAGCGTTTTTAGAGCTTTAAAAGGTAAAATTTTGAGGCCAAAGGCCTCAAAGAAACGTTTTTCACACTATAATCTACAAGAGGAGACATTCTTCGATCCATTCAATTAACTTTTCGGTTCCACGCTTTAATACTATCATGGCCACCTCAATATTTGAGCCCTTCCTGCTGGTAGCAATTTTTGGGTCGACACGCTTAGAAGGCTTAGAATCGACAATCTTTATTTACGCTTTCTGTTAACACCGTAGTTTGTGCAGTCTGACGAGGTTTATTTGCATAATCATTAATTCAAGATTTGCTCTCCAGCAACAACTAGAAGTACTATTATAGTTGCTTGATACCTATACCTATGAAGATTGTTTCTTATGCGTGTAGTGAAACTATTCAATTAACGTTTTTTCATGGTCTATAAGTGTTGTGTACTTAATTGTGGAGGGATATGGGTGTTCAGTGAAGAGTGAAGACTGTTTGTGTTTTACCTGTACCAATATTTTCGTTATCATTCGATGAAATTTTCAAGTCAACAGGTTCAGACACGTAGCTTTCTCAAAAGTTAAAAGCTAATATTTTTGTGACTATCACGAAAAACTAAAACGTAACTGACAAAGAATATTGAATAATTACTTCAAATGTCTTTAAGTAAGTTGTGGGAATTGTTCGAAGCAAATTCTCCATGATATTGAATAAATATTTATTGAAAATTACTTTTACACATTAATTGCATTGCTTTTTTATTTTTATTTGTAATTGTAATAGTACATTGCAAGTTACCTTTATAGATTTTAAACAAATAAACACGTTTCGTTAACTACTTTCCCTCTTAGAATGAAAATAATAGGATAGGGATGAGTGTGGGGTCTAACATTCAAGAGTTCTCGCACAGGTACGCAGAGGTAGTGGGGGAAAACTTGTGCTAAGGCACAACACAAAGAAAAATCTTTTGAAAGTAGCTAAAGTAAAATAGCTTGAAATAAATGGAAAACAAAAATCAAAACGCGCTAGCCTACAATACTACGTGAATCAATTAACAACTAAATTTAAAATTATAGAAAGTATAGTGCAAGTCACCCGACAACTGCTAACGATCGCAGTCCAAACGCACGATTTAAATGTTGGCAGTATCTGGAAGTATGTACACCAACGCCCAACTGCAAACTCATATTGTAAATAAAACACCGTTTGATATTAAACTCAAGGTGTCGGTTCGTTAAGATATTAAAAATGGAAACATCGTTTGAACAACATTCCCATGTACCGAAGTGGGCTTACTAATGCCTACTAAATTGTTTCTAATGCTAAGAAATGGTATTTAGTACTCAAAGGTGAAAACATTAGTTTGATTATTTTTTTGGTTCGGCATTGCTTTTCTTGAGGTATGTAAGGACGCAGAAAATAATTCAATACTTTTTAGTATACAAATAATTTTTCAATTTTCTCACCCCAGCATCCTGACTCTCCAAAACCCACTCGGTTCTTCATAACAAATCAAGGAAAGTTAAATAATATTGCAATGAGTAGGTCTGTTCTTGCCCGATCCGGTATTTTCGCACTACTTTACTTGGCTTTCTCAAGAGTAAAAACCTTTTCTATTATTTGACTATCAAGGAAAGCGAAAAGCCAACTCTCAAGGAAGATTGAAACATTTCTTCAAATGTTTTTAAAGAAGTATGAATTGTTCCAAGAACATCTCTCTATAATGTTGAATAAACTTTAATTGAAAATTTGTTTCAAACATCAATTGCATTGTTATTTTGTTTGATATTCTGAAAGTACATTAGCAGTTCCTCTCCTTTATGGAAAGGATAGACAAATGGATAGGGAAAGGGTGGGATTTAACATGCGAGAGTTCTCGCACGGGTACGCTAGTTATATTTATTTATTTATATTATATATTTCCACAAAATTACGCGAAAACTACTTATGTTTGGAAAAAATGTGCATCATTTTGTTTGAAGATCTAATTTTTAAGAATATACTTCTGTAAGAAGGTCTCTAATTTCAATATTCTAGTTGTAAGGTCGCCGAAAAACATTAAACTTTTGCAGTTTTCAAAAATTTAGAGAATCAAACGAAAATCGGACCAGTATCATTTTCATTAGTTTGCTCTATCTGAGGAATATAAGAAAAATATTCAAAGACAAATTTGGAGACAATTTTCAGAAAAGTTTGAAAATGTCATCGGGGTTTCATGCAAAAAACTTTAATTTAAAAAAAACAATTTAATTATAACAAAATAATAAACAAAGGGTCTGTTTTAAACAAACGTACTTTATTCAGTATGCCCCATTTGATTGCAATATTATATGTACGAGAGGTGTTCAAATGAAAAGGTACGAAACGACACTGTGGGTATAATTGAAGTCTTTATTCAAAAGTAATCATCAGAGGCATGAGCACAACTATTCCACTGAATAACATAATTCTCTGTTCCCAGAATTCCTGTGGCTGTGACAAGAGCCAATCTTCTAATGTATTCTTCAGTTCGTCGTCCTAGTTGAAGCGCTTCCCTTTGAGATGTTTGTTTAGTTGACCAAACGGATAGAAGTCACAGGGCGACATGACAGGGCTGCAGGGCGGATGCTCAAGCTGCTCCCACTTGAACTTGGCCAGTACACTTTGTGTGACCCCTGGAGACGTGTGGACGCGCGTTATCTTGGAGCAGAATCACTCTCTCCGTGAGCCGCCTAGGCCCTTTGCTCTTGATGGACTTGCGTAGGGTACGGAGTATCTCACAGTAGACGTCACTGTTAATGGTTTTTCCGTGCTCGAGAAATTCGATGAGTATCGGACCTCGGACGTCAATAAAGACGGTGAGGATTACCTTGCCTGCTGAGTGCACAGCCATTAATTTTTTTAGGAGGAGGTGATGACGCATGCTTCCACTGATCTTCCATTGATGATAAATCTGATACCACCTCGCTGCTCCTTAATCGACGAATTTTCAAATGTGAACGCCATGTTGTTCTCACACGCACTACCGCGTCAATTGGACGGAACACTCAACTGCCTGCTTCTCTCTTCCGTCATGTGCGGGCGTCCGCGCATGCGCACAACCACATTCTCTGGATACCACATTCGCGTCCCTAGATGTCTCACTACGTTATCCCGAAGCGGCATATTAAAATTTCAATTGGTTTGGTTGTTAAGATGTTTCGTATCTTTTCATTTAAACACCCCTCATGTTACAAGCAATTAGAAGTTTGGTGGTTCAATTATGTTGTAACTAGTGCAATGCGTTTTTTTACTTATTAGTACACTAAGCAATTTTCTGTTCTGTTAGTTGTTTTCATGGTGTTTTGTCATAATACATTTACTGAATTCCACGATACAAATTCTGACCTAGTTCTCTTCTGTCCCTGGCTAGCTTCCTCCTTTTGTATTAATTCTTTCTCTTAGATGCTGCCATTTCTGTCCAAGTCTTTATAAAAGACATGTTTCTGAATATTTTGCACTTCTTCGAGACATCTGCATGTTGGGCCTTCTATTACACCAATCTTATGAAGATATGCTCTATTGTTCCCGTAACCAAGAATCATTGATGTGCATTTTGGATTAATATGTATATTGTGGTTCATTCGTTGTAGTACTGATAGAATCTCTTCCTTCCTACACTAAACTAGTACATGACAAAAAAGTATTTGAATCACCTGAACCATCTTACACCAATCGATATCGAACAATGGTCTAAAATCCGTGCTTAATGTTCTTTGCTTATGTAATTTCGTACACACGTTAGAATAAATATTTGTTAGTGCTGTTCCACAGTTGGTTACGATTTGTGCGGGTGGAGACGAGAAACTTGCAAGTTTCTATCCGAAAATCGATGTACATAATTATATTGATGGATAGATAGGTCACGCATAGCTCTGTTAAATTAGACGCTTCTGAGTTGATACTGGATAAATAAGCCAGGAGTAAGATCTAGTAGTGTCGTCCTGGATATCATTAAATTACTTTAATTTTTGAGGGTATACTTGTTTGCTCGAATAGAATAAAATGGATTTATAAGTATGGTATAGTTCAGTTTCTTTAAAACCTCCCTTATTTGGAAAGTTGCAAGTACATTTATATTTAAAACACAAGTGTGCTCGTTTACAAAGTAGTTTGAGCCAGCCACTCAACCAAATTTCGTGATTTTTGCTTCACATGAAAGATGGTGAACCCCAGATGTTTTATCGCTTGCCATTAATAACCGGTTTTATAATGTAAATACCTAGTTTTAATAAAATCAAATGAATAGAACGAACGCTTGTCGGCCTTCATTTGTTCATTATTTCGTTGTGTGAGTTGTAATCTATCTAAGCATTCGACATTTCATTTTAAAAAAACATATGAGTATTACAGAAACTAATATAGCGAGTTTTCTGAAATTCGAAGAGTGTTTTTAAATATGAATAACAATAGACTATTGAAGTATTGTTGAGGTGTACGTAATCTCAATGGCCATCAATTGTCTCTCACCTGTGTCCTTTCAGAAGTAAACATTCAGTGATTACATGTTATTTAAGGTCAGGTCAATATAGAATCTTTCATATAATCCTGCAACACGAAACAGTGAATATAAAACATTTTCACTACGTTTTCAGAAACATGACCTTTGTGTCCACAATGAGTAGTGATACTTTGATACTTTTTGCCGAAATTAATCCATCCTCTATAAACGCTACTAAAGGTCCACCAAGCAATAATAAATCAAATATTTTAATCGCTTTGTAGAAGAAACACCTCCTGTCCGCTCTCCCAGATTGTTTAGAAGGAAAAACACTTCTTTCACCCGATTCTGCACCAAACGAAAACTTATTTATTTATTTATTTATTTATTTACGTCAAAAACAGTTAAAAAACTGCGTATGACGAGCTATGGGGAGAAGTGAATTTTGTGCACGTTTTCATAATTCTGTGGTCTCTATCCTAAACCAAATTCTAGTCGAATTTTGAATACAGAAAAGAGAGTTTTTTTTCGAGTTTTGTTGACAAAATATTCGCTCCTATATAATAAACTATATTTTCAAAGGTAAATTAGCTATAAATTTCTGCCCTGAACCCTCATGTTCTTCATGAAAGAATAATACTTTTTGCCGCGATAATATGAAAAACGATAATTTGAATAACTATATTTCCCACTGAAATTCAGAAGATGTGCACAAATAATGAAGTTACATTTATGTCCAGAAGCAAAACAAGGGACCATCTCAGCATTTGCTCAAGGATCAGGGAAACTGGACGAAAAACCTGATCGAGATGGGGGCCATCAACCCAGAAACTGTGGTACAATACTTGTTACAGGTTCTTTAGAATTATACAGTCCAAATGATAAATAATTACATTAACTATCATTGTTAAAATTAATTCTACTTTCCTTTTTGATGCTCGGTATAGTCTCGAATTGTATAGAAACAGTTATGCAGCAGAAAAGATTTTACTTGGGACTTAAACTTTTCTATTGAATTTAATCGTTTAATGTCTTCTGGCAAAGTGTTGTAGAGTAATGTACATGAATTGTATGTGAATTTTTTGTAGTGAGCTGTTGATACTGCCACCTGGTGAATATGATTACTACGTCGTGTGTTATACTTATAGACATCGGCGTTTGCTGAAAATATATTCCCGTCCTTAAGTAAGTCATTTTTGACAAAAACTACTGATTCGTAAATCAGGAGACAAGGTAATGGTAAAATTCCTAGATTAATAAAGAGTGACTTACAAGAATCACGTGGGTTGGATTTGCTTATTATTCGTACAATTCTTTTTTGTAATCTGAAAGTCTGTGAACTATAAGATGTGTTTCCCCAAAATATTATGCCATATCTCAGGCGGGAGTGAACATTGGCAAAATATACACAACGAGCTGTATGAAGGCTGACGGAATTTGAAAGAATTCTGAACGCGTAGCATAATGAGCTTAATTTTGTGTTCAATTCATTTAAGTGGGCATTCCATTTGAGGTTTGACTGAATTGATAGACCTAAAAATTTTGTTACATTAACATCAGTCAATGGCACACCGTTCATTTTCAATGGAGTACAGAATTTTTTATTTGATATGGAAAACTGCATTGAAACTGTTTTATTTTCATTTACTTTTAATTTGTTATTACGGAACCAATTTGAAACGTCTGATATTGTACTATTTACGGTTTCTTTGTTGCAAAGAATATTTGTATCATCCGCAAAGAGAACTGTTCTTCCGTTTCGAATCGCTAAGGGCATGTCATTTACGTATAATAGGAAGAGAATAGGGCCTAAAATCGATCCTTGCGGGACTCCACGTACAATTGGCAAAGAACCGGAAAGGTGTGTACATAAAGTTCCATCATTCCAGTAAGGTATTTCTACTCTCTGAGATCGTTGTTTAAGGTACGAACATAGCCAATCTAGAGCAATACCACGGATTCCATACGAAGGTAATTTTGAAAGTAAAATGTTATGATCAAAGACGTCAAAAGCTTTTGAAAGATCTAAAAATATTCCAATAGTTGCTTCGTTTTGATCCAATGATGAGGCAACATCCTTAAGAAAAGAAAAAATGGCTGTTTCCGTAGATTTTGATTTCCGGAATCCATGTTGGCAATTTGAAAACGCGTCGTGTTTATTGAGAAAGGTTTCCATTCGCACATAAAAAAGTCTCTCTAATATTTTTGAAAAAACTGACAAAAGAGAAATTGGCCGATAATTTTGAACTTCATTTTTGTTGCCTTTTTTGAAGAGCGGCTTAATCTTAGCTGTTTTAAAAATATCTGGAAAAATTCCGGTGCATAAGGATGCATTAAATATGTGAGTTAACGGGTGTATAATGGCTGGCGCGCACGTCTTTAACAAACAATCCGGAAATTCATCTAAACCGGCCGAATATTTATTTTTTAATTTACCGATTATTTTGAGAATTTCATAGAAAGAGGTTTCGGAAACGAACATAGTGTCTAAGACTTTTAGGGAAACGTCAGATGTTGAATTTTGTGGCTGAAAACCCTTAGTGAGATCGACAGCAATTCTCGAAAAGTATTGGTTAAAGAGACTAGCCACTGTTGCCGGATCGTTCACATCTCTATCGTTATCTTTTAAAACAACATTCTCTATAAGGTTTCTAGTTGGTTTGGTCGCATTTTTTACTATATCCCACATTGATTTTGTTTTGTTATTTGAGTTCAAAATATCCTGATCGTGTTTCATGATTTTAGCCTGCCTTATGACTTTTCTTAACAATGATTTGTATTTTTTAAAGTACAGGAGGAAATCTTGAGATACGTTATGATGCTTAGAAATGAAAGATAGAATTCGTTTGTTTTTACATGATGTTCTAATCCCTTGTGTTATCCAAGAATTGTTTTTGCGTGAAATATTTAATTTTCTTTTCTGAAGAGGAAAGCAAGTGTTAAAATGAAATGAAAGCGTTGAAAAAAAAGAATAATATTTATCGTTTGTATCAATAGTATTATAAACTGCGTCCCATGACTCCTGCAGCAAGTAATCAATGAATAATTTTATTTTACTTTTAGAAAACACTCTACTCATACGTGTATTATTTATTGTGTCATTGTTCGCATTTCGTATAATGGTAAGAATTTGTGCATCGTGGTCACTGTATCCTAAATCTTTTGTTTCAATTTCATGTCGAGTAGTGGTTTTGTTAATTATAATTTGATCGATTGCCTTCTTTGAATTTACTGTGATCCGTGTAGGTACTTTTATTGTAATATCTAAATTGAAGGAATTAATTAAGTTAAGAAACTGCTCTTTCTCGCAAGATTCGACCAGAAAATCAATGTTAAAATCTCCACATACAACAATGGATTCAAAAGAGCGATTGATGACTTTGATAAGTGTTATCTCTAGTTTTTCTAAGAACAAAATGTAATCTACAGCTCTCTTTGTTGGAGGCCTGTAGATGCAAAGCAATATCATTTTTAGCACAGGAAGATGTACAACAGAAATTTCAAAAACATTTTCAACGGCATACTCATTGAATTCCGTCAAGGAGATAGAATCAATATTATTTTTAACGTAAATACAAGAACCTCCATATGCCGGACTTTTATGAGATTCTCTTTTTCTAGAATAATAGCCTGCGAGGTAAAAGTTTGGAATTTGGAAAATGCTAAGTTCATTAGGAGATAACCAATGTTCTGTAAAGCAAAGAACATCCATTTGATTTAAATCGCTCTGTAGAGCTGCCTCGATAAACTCAGTTTTATTTGAAAGGGATTGAACATTATGGTGCAATATCTTTATTTTTTGCAAGTACCTACACGAATGTTTTTCTGCTGCATCTGACTGTAGTTTCTATATATTTACTCCATTTTTACCTCGAGTGCGTGGTCGAAGGTTGTAATGTGTCCCAGCAGTCACAGGTTGTGAGGAAATAGAGGCGTCATTGGTAGTGGGAATGGAAGAAACGGGAGTAGGTTCACAGGAGGGGGTAAGAGGGTTCAGAATAAGGGTGGGGGGTGGGGAACGTAAGGAAGGTGAAAGGGATGGATTTTTGGCAGGAGGCTGCGTAGGACTGGAGTTGATGATGTATTGTGCAAGCTTTTACCGACTGCATGTTTTCCAGCAAGGTTCATGTGGAGACCGTGCCGGGTGAAGTGTTTTACTGAGAGGAAATTCATTTCAAAAAGTGTTACATCTGTTTCTCTCAGTTGCAGTTTTAGTTGTTGGTTTGCGTGCTTAATCTCGCTGCAGAGTGTTGGCCTGTTGTACCAGAAGGGCAGAGTCGAGACTACAATGTTAGTATTTTGGGCGGCACATTGTAATTTGTTTACATGTTGCTCAGGTGTAAAGTTACCGCCCAAATTAATGTCATTCTGCCCTCCGATAATAAAGACTGTGTCCTGATTGGTCATTGTCTTGGTGTGAGTGTCCAACTCTGCAGTCACGTCTGCAAACCTCCCGTTAGGTTTAAAAATAGACGAGACTGAGTAGTTGGGGGGTAACTTCCTACTGAGAATGGAGGAAAGATGGCGACCATGGCTGTCAGCTAAAATAAGTACCTGTTTTTTAGGCTCAGTAGGAATGGCTTTGTTTTCAAGTGGGCTAGGATGCGAAGCTTTACGTGTTTTGGTTTTGACACGCTTCCTAGCCTGTTTGCGTTGGTTTGTGCATGTATTTGTCGATGGAAGGGAAGGGTTGTGAGGATCAGGAAGGCGAGGAAAATCTGTTTCATAATCTAAAACACTAAATCTGTTTTGAATTGCGACTGGATGTGGTGACTGTGTCTTATGTGCAGTCACGGGTGCACGGTTGGGGAAATTCGCAGTGTTGCCTACTTGTGCCCAACCGTCATTGTAGAGAACGACCTCTTCCAGCCTTCGGATATGTTTATCTAAATTACTGTTTACGTGTGTGAAGGCTTTCAGAAGGTCGGCTTTGAGGGTATAGAGAGTAAAAAGAGTAGAACGAACAGTAGCCATGTCACGAATGCGTGTTAAAGTACGTGATAAAATTGGAATAAATACAAGAAAACTCAGATAAAAGCAACAGTCACCTAGCTTAATATTTTAAAAGTGTAAGATTTATGTGTATTCGATAAATTAAAAATTAAGATTTGATACAAGAAAGAGAAGGTATGCTAACTACAAAATCTATTGAAAACTAGTACTTACGAAATTTGGCAATGCGGTTGCGTATTTCCGTTCACTTAAGCTGCAACTGTTTAATACAATGTCGACTATACTTTACCGTAAATAGATAAAGATATTAGATGAAATTTGTCTTCAAAATATTGAATAAGATTTGAAACAAATTCAAAACAACTCGATACACCGTCCTCGTAACGTTCAAATTAACTGAATAATCACTCGCCACAAAAATAAAATAAACTGAATAGTCACTCGTCACAAAAATAGAATAAATATTTCAGTAATTAAGTTAAAACAGTGATATAAAATCGAAAATAAACTGATCTGTTTATAGATTTTGACACTTGATCACCAACTTGTAATTCTGAAGTTCGTTAAGGTTCGTGTAATATTTAAAATTCGTTAGCTGTTGGTTAGTCTTGGTTAGAGCAAAAAACCAGCCAAAATTATATTTCCAGCTAATCTGCAACAAGTAATAAAGGCACTTAAACACACAAAATGCAGTCAGATCGCTAAAAATAGTAGATAAATCGCAAAAAATCAAGAGCACAACCAGATGCGTCAGTCTCAAAAGATGGCGTCAACCAGTCCCTTAAGCCAGATGCTACATCCACAGTTTGCGGCAGAGATAAGGGATTATTATACTAGTCGACGGGACTACATGAGGAGCAAAAACAAACATGTCTATCGAAAACAAATTGAGTTAGCATTGCAGTACTACTAATGACCGTCATTTCCGTCTTCTGTCCTGATGTGGAGGAGCAAAAGCAAGTATATCCCTAATGATTTTACTTGTAAACATACGAGGTTCAGGCAACATCCAATATGTCCACAGCGCTTTTGCAAGCAATAAAGAACTTGTCCAAGTAATCAATAAGTTGCCATGATTCACGATCACGTGACTGCTCTTGCCGCGACTTATTAGAAGATTGGGATCTCAAGGACACAAAATCTTTTAGTAGTATGTGCAAGAACGTATAGAACTTCAAAAATGAGAAGCGAATTCAGAAAACAATGAAAGTGAAGAAGATTCAGTCAAAGTTATCTCACATCAATATTTTAAATTTGAAGTTCCTGCTTTGGCCTATTGGAAATAATTTATCATTAGCAAATATAGTACAATTTACCTTCAGCAGGAGTCACTTGAAAGGTGTATACCATTGGCAAAGAGATCTAATGTAGCAGGTCTATTGATTGAACTCTTAGGAGATAAATGGAGAGAATTCTTCAGGAACTCCTGGCCTGGAATGCAATTCCTTCGTTCTTGATGGACCGATGACTGAAAATCAAACTGTAATGGATAGTCAAGAACTGAAAGATAATTGTGATTGTTGAGAAGATGATCATGAATGGCACATATTGATTTTAATTTCTTTTTTCTTTGTAATTTCTTTACCCAAAAAATGTAAGGTATGTTTTTAAGATTATTAGTAAGATTATTGTACGCGAATTATAAGGAAGGATACTAGGAAAACCCGGCAGACGTAGTTCCGGCCTTATCTCCCTCTTTCCCCTCCCATCTCCGTTTTCCACTGTCCCCTGCCTCCCTCACCTGTCCCTGTCTGTCTCTGTCTCTGTTTTACCCGCTCTCTGTCCCTCTCATTCACATTTACTTGCATTTACGTCTCTGAGCAGGTGAGGTAATATCGGGAAGCGTCGTACCAGCAAAAATGCTATAGAATGTTCATAAGAGTTCATTCTGTAGTTTACGGTGTGAAAACGTTTCTTGGAGGATTTCTGCCTCAAAATTTTAGTTTTTTGGCCCTAGAACGCCACGTTTAGGAGTTATTTAACGAATAGATTCAAAAAACTGCCAAATTTGTTGCAGGTTGCAACTGACGTGAGAATGTAGTGGATATGTAGTGAATGTGTAGCGCCATGTAGAGGAGT
>JAHLJT010004567.1:171249003-171339234 GCA_031308135.1 Acheta domesticus
CACCAGTTTGCGTCACGAACCACGTGACCACAGCACAGGCACTTCGTTTGAAAAGCCAGACCAGACGCTGGCCGCCATGTTGCATAGAAAGCGAGAAGTGTTGAGAAACATTTTGAAAGTTGTACAAAGTGAGAATTTTCAACGGTAACTAACCAAAAATAACACGATGAAGGTGTACAAGATGCAGTATTTCAAAAAATGCTTCATACATCTGTTTCAATGTCTTGTAACGAAGTGATAATTTTGGAATCTTGCTGGGTTTAAAATTCCCGCTAATATTGTGAGGCAAACTGATGACTGAAGCTCATCGGTTAGAGTCGGATACAATGTGCCAGAGCCCCACCCCCTCCCCCGAGGATATGTATGAGAAGCGTCGGCAATTAATAGGATTGCCAACAACAAATTACCCCCAGGGATGCACCAAAGAAATTTAAGTAGAACAATTAGTATTTTCGCAAAATATGAATTGAAATAAATATCATATTTACTGTAAATATATTTAAATATGGTAAAAGGTTTTTGAAGTGCAAACGTACTACAACGAGCCTTCATTTCTTAAAAGGATAAAGGGGAGAATAAGGCCATTGAAAGTCGGGTATATTGTTTATTGACAAAATAATAATAATAATAATAATAATAATAATAATAAAAGGAATTTTTGTCTGCCGATTTCCAGTGAGGGTAGCTTTCGGGTCGACACAGCCTCCTTTCCAAGTAAGACAACAGAATTATAGAAAAGGACATTCTCAGGGGATAAAGACAGGGGCCACAGAACAATCCCACGACGAATAGATGGAACCGTACCTTCACCTCCCACTTGTCCAGGGTGCAATTGCACGGGGGGCACCTTTATCTCTTACAATAATATAATAATGAACCTGTCGGAATAGCTGATCGATTAAGCAGTAGAGTCGTGGCGATCTCGGACGGAAAGATCGCGGGTTCAGGTCCCGCCTGGGGCATGGGTCTCTTTCTGTATGTCTGTATGTGTGTGTCGTCCTTTCACCCCTCATTATCATCATTTCATCTTCCATATACCGAGGGCTAACAACCCTGGGGGATAAAAAGCGGATCCAGCTCAATACTGATTCCTTGAAAAATTGCATGCACTTGGCAGAGATAATGTTCATGAGCCCCGGTAAATGCAGGATGCATACACGCATAGTCCAAGACGGCCTATTCGCGGGTAAAAACAATAATAATAATAATAATAATAATAATAATAATAATAATAATAATAATTCATAATAATAATAATAGTAATAGTAATAATTCATAATAATAATAATAGTAATAATTCATAATAATAATAGTACTAGTAATAATTTATACTCAACGGACTCATAACATCTTTAGTCGTGACGTAGTGGATAATGATGATGATGATGATGATGGTGTGAGCGCAGGGCAGGAGCGGGACCTGCGCTCGTCGGCGGGGCGCTGGCTGTCGTGGGTGCTGAACGCGCTGGCGGTGGTGGTGTTGGCCGCGTACAGCGCCAACCTGGTGGCGTCGCTGGCCGTGCAGCGCGTCGAGCTGCCCTTCCAGGACCTGCAGGGCCTCGTGGACAACGGCGTGTACGCGCTCGGCGTCATCGGAGGACTCATCAAGAACTTCGTGGTAAACGTTCGCCACTCGCGTCACGCAGTACGTCCTCGCAGATGTGCCAGAGGCTGCTGGAACGGATGTGGTACCCAATCTGAGAAGGGCACAATATTCGCATTGAGTATCTTTTCAGATGAAGTGATGAGAAATCTAACTCCAGGTACAAGTCTTAGCACAATATTTTCATTGAGAAATCCGTTGTATGGCAAAAATCTTTTGTGTATGTTCTTTCCCATCTGATTTATTAGGATTGATTTTTAGTGATTCCGGGCGCGTCATTTACTGAGGTCATTAAACCCGTAAGTGTAGTGAGTGTTTTTCATCGGGAGGTGGTGGTGACCTTCCCCCGCTGGATAGCGACTTATAATCGACTATCGGGGTTTTCCCCAACCAGCTGGGCACCGCTCCAGCTGGGACAAGTTCTAAGCTCCCGACAGGTCTCCCGGCGTGTGCGGTAGTGTACTGCATATTAGTGTGTGTGTGTGTTAGTGAGGGGTGAGGATAGGACGAAAATCCTACCGCCTTCAGGACTCAAACCTAGGACCTCCCAGTCGGGGACAGTGACATCGGTAAATGCTCTGAGTAAATGCACTCCCGGTAAAATAAGATTACGGCAAAGCTTTTTTGTACTAATCCTCTTGTTAAGTCTTGGCACAACTTTATCATTGATAAATTCATTGAATTGAAAGAACCTTTTTCTGTCAGTTCTCCCCATACTGTTTTATTTGTATCAAGGTGCACGCGGCTCGCGGTTCAAGAGGCGACCTGTGCAACCGGTGCTAAAGCAGCTGTACTTGAAACTGCTGGCACAGATGCTTCACCTGATCCCAATTTTAAGTCTTTGCGTTAAATTCGCAATGAATACGGGCATTGAGTCATTTTTCTATAAATTCGTCCCTTCTGATTTTTGTACTAACGTGCACCGAGGAGTGGGATGATGCAGAAGACAACGTACCTGGTGCTGAAGCAACTGTACTAGAGACAGCTGGGGCCTGTATTTCACCTGATCCCAATTTTAAGTTTTGGCATAAAATTTGCATCATAATTTCGGCATTATATCACAGAAATATTTTTTCCTATTCCCATTATACAATGCTGTCATTTAATGGCTGCAACCAGTTGCATAATGGTAGTCATTTCGGTACAGTTTTCATTACGATTCAGATTCTTGACTAATCCAGAGAAGTTTACAAACCAAGTATTGACAATTAATCATTGAAAATTGTTTTAACAAATGTTTCGATTGTTCGATTTCGTTCGATTGTGTACATTAAAATTGTATTTAATATTATATTATGCTCAATAGTTTTAATTTATTTTATTATTAGTATTTTTTCGTGGTATTATTATTTAAAATAATGTGGATCGTAATTTCACCTTGATCCTGTTTAACTAGCGCAGTACTCCCTGGCAGGCAGACAGGTAACCACAGCCACCTGCGGCAGCATGCGAGGGTAGATTTAGGCAGCTGTCCGCTAGGTGGCCTTGGCTGAATTAACTGCCACGAAACTATGCATTGTAAAAGTTTAACTTGTAAAAGTCGTAGAAAAAGTACCACATGAAACTGGATGTAATACGTATTAATACACTCGTGTAAAGTATACGATACTCGCTCGTTCTTCGCTCGTATCGTAATATCACACTCTTGTATTAATACCCATCATTATATCATCGTTTCATAATGTACAATTTCTATCAATTAGTTCCTTCTGTTTTATTTGCATTAACGTGCATGGGGCGTGGGTTTTGCAGGAGGCGACGGACCCGGTTCTGAAGCAGGTGTACCAGAAGCTGCTGGCACCGGTGCTGTTCAAGCAGCCCAAGTCGTTCACCGACGGTTTCCAGCGGGTGTGCGGCGGCCGCTACGCCTTCATGACGGGCACGCACACGGTGGGCGGCGAGCACAGCGGGCACAGCGGGCGCGGCGCGTGCGGCATGACCGTGCTGCCCGGCGGCTCCTTCCCGCTGGCGCTCGCCATGGTGCTGCCCCCCGGCAGCCCGCTGCGCCGGATTGTCAACGGCAGGTGGGCGCCGCACGCCATAGCCCTTTTCGCAAATGCCTCCAGCAAACGGAAATATGGAATAAATTACGTGGTGGCAGAAGGGATATTGTGGTAATCCGTAATGATTATTAACCCGTAACTGGTGATGTAGGTGGCTGTTAGTACTCCAGCCTTTGGAAGATACTGTACCTGACCGAAGCGGATGCGCGAAGGAACCACAAAGTACATTACAAGTACAAATCTATACTACATAAAACAAAGTCGGGTTAGTTACCTTTTATAACTCAAGAACGGCTAAATCCAATTTTAATTATCTCTGTTCTGTTCGATTCATCTCCGCCCTGAATAGCAGAATAACAAATAAAATATCGAAAAAATGGAACTAGATGGCGCTGTACAATAAAAAACAAAATATATTGTAAAATGCAACCCGCTAAACTTGGTAGGATTCTTGAGTATATGTTGTTAAATAACTCCTAAACAAAGGTTCTATTAAAAACTAAAATTTTGAGGACGTTTCAAAGAAACGTTTCTCACTTCGCAATATACAGGATCCTCTTGAACATTCTATTACATTCTTGCTGGTCCGGCGCTTCTCAATATTACGCCACCTGCTCAAAGACGTGCAGAATCTGCAACTAAATGTAAATGAGAGGGCTAGAGAGAGGCTGAGACAGACAGAGAGAGAGAGAGAGAGAACACACACACAGACAGTCAGACTGAGACAGGGACAGAGAGAGGCGGGGAGAGAGAGGCGGACAGAGAGAGGCGGAAGAGAAGAGCGAGGCGGAGAGAGAGAGACGGAGAGAGGGAGAGGTGGGGTCAGACCGAGAGAGGAGATACGGAGAGAGAGAGAGAGAGAGAGGGAATGAGAAAGAGATAAAGTGCAGGCTCCGCTAGTTTAATATAAAGAATGAACAGTATGGATCTTGCGTGAGCTACTATCTCACCTTGAACCTGTTCTACCAGGGGAAACAACTCCCCGGGGTGGGCACCTAAGCTTTCACTTTCATCCATACCCCTTGCCGACGCACAAGTACGCCGACGGCCGGTAATCGAATCCGGCCGGTACCCAGTTAGCCCTCACTGCAACCTCCCCATACAATGCCCGGGTCGGGTCGCCCAACCGCTGATATAACGAGCGGTTGGCTATTTGGAGCGCTGTAGTATAACAGTTATTGAAATCTATTATACAGATTCCGTTTGACGGTACCGTATTTGACTAATAAAAATGAATCAAATAGATATCAGTGGGGATTCAGACGAGACTTGAAACATAAGGATTCAGAAGAGATTGAAACAATATGTTAAAAATCTTGGTTTTTCAATAATTCTCTTTAATGTGTTACTGATTTTTCTTTCCATGACTTATTTCTGCAACGTATTTTTAAAATAACTGATCTCTATAACATCGAAGACCCATAAGTCCTAACGATTCAAATACCGACGATGACGGGTTACTGGGTTTTACAGCTGGATCGGATTCAACCACCGTCTGGAGAAGAATTATACCGCCCGGCTGCTCTAATCTTTACATTACCGTTGTTTCTCCGGTCAATACCATGTGATACCCTTACAAGCTGGCTATCTACCGCATGCGAACTTACTTTGCTTGTCCTTGTGGCCTTCTTTCAAATTAAACATACATACACACTCGCACATTCACACACACACTCTCTCACATACACTCACTCTTACACATACTCTCTCATACACTCCCATACTCTCCCTCTCTTTCTCTGTTCTCTCTCTCATACACACACACATACACGCACTCACACATGCTCTCCTACTTCGCCAACACCAGCTGCAACAAGAACGGCTCAACACTACTAGTGCCTAAAGGATACGGACGATTTTTTTTCTCAAATTGAAGAAACCCCTGTCGATCTGGCTCAGGTCAAAGCTTTGAGATTTTGAAAAAGATTCTATAAAATTTGGGAGTACTTTACACGAAGCTCCCCGGACCTTTTCAAAATTTTCTCAAAAACCGCTTCATTTTTTCTTTAAATTTCTTGTAAGAACAGAGTGAAATGCACTTATGAAGGTGTCATAGGTCCGATCTTCACGGTTAACACTGAATTTTCGAAAATTGCAAAAGTTTGAATTTTATTCGTTTTCTTCCTCCAACTACAAAATTGCAGATAGAGATTTTTCCTTCAAATAAAATTTGTTCTTCATACTGAGTTTTTTCTTTAAGGTCAAGTACATTTTTTTGAAAATTTTAGTACTTTTCGCGCAATATTGCGTGTAATATGTGCAATTTTTAAAAAATACAAAAACAAGATTTTCTCAAAAACGGCTCCCAATTTTTTCTTTAAACGTTTTGTAGGGATAGTGCTGAATGTACCCTATGTGATGGCATGAACGCCATATTGCTCTATTCTTTTGTTGTTTCAATAATTGTAAAAATGTAACTTTTTTGACCACTCTCTCATCGATAATATTTACATTAGTGGCGATTTGTTTAAAATATATTTACACGTTCAAGTGATTTAAATAATGTCAAGTAAAGTTTCTCGAAAACTCAACAGTTTTCTGTGAAAACTAGCTCAAAATTCGCATTTTCAGAAACGCTAAAATTCCATTTTCACATAAATGACTTCAAATTTTTTCTTCAAAATTTTGAAACGAATAGTGCTAATTGCACTCTTTAATATGGCGTAAAGTTCATTTTGAGGTACTTTTTTGTTTTTTCAAAAATTACGCAAATGTAATTTTTTGGCACATCTTTCTCACATCTTTAATATGCACAATACTAGCAATTTGTGACACTATTGTATTTGTAAGTTAATGTGATTCAAATGACTTTAAATGGAGTTTTTTGAAAACTGAAAATGAGCTTCAAATTTCGCATTTTTAGTAGCGCTTAAACATTTTCTTAAAAAATTTTAAAGGAAAATTGTCAAATAGGACGAGGTTTTTGTGTTATATAATATTCTAAATTTAATATTTCCATTCTACCATTAGGGAACCGAAAACTTCAGAAAAGGTCGAAAAAATGTCTTGTGGGTGGCGATAGATCGGCAGTTGGCACGAGTATCTGGCAATTCCGAATAACTGGCCCAGACCCAAGGAAATAGTTCTGTTCCATTCTGTAGCACTACTATTTTTAACTTTTGGTAGGGATAGTGCCTAATGTACTCTATGAGTTGACATAAACGGCACACTGCTCTATTCTTTTGTTTTTTTCAAAAATTACGAAAATTTGTTTGACTTGTCGTTAATATTTACACTTTATTTGATATATATAAGGTTACACTTGGTGTTATATTAGCACTTTTGTTTGACTTTGTTTGACTTAATAATTAATATTAATTGTTTCGTTAATATTTACATTAGCGGCGATTTCTTCATATTATTATATTTATGAGTGCATGTGCTTTAAATAATGTCAAATGAAGTTTCTCGAAAACGCAGACGTTTTCTGTGAAAACTAGCTCAAAATTTCCCATTTTCAGAAGCTCTCAAACACCATTTTCTCATAAATGGCATCAAATTTTTTCTTCAAACTTTTCGAACGAATAGTGCTAATTGCACTCTTTAATATGACGTAAAGGTTATTTTGGGGTATTTTCTTGTTTTTTCAGAAATTACACAAATGTAATTTTTTCAGAAGATTTCTCACGCCGTTAATATGCACGTTTCCCACAGTTTGTAAGCATTATTGAATTTGTGAGTTAAAGTGCTTTATATGACTTTAAATAGAGTTTTTCGAAAACACAAAAAAGAGTGAAGAAGAGCTTCAAATTTCACATTTACAGTAGCGCGTAAACGCCATTATCTTAAAAACGGCTCCAAATTTTTCAAAGAAAATTTCCATTTAGGACGAGGTTTCATTGTTCTTTAATATTATTAAAATAATATTTCCGTTCTATCATTAAGAAAACGAAAGATTAAGAAAATGTTAAAAAACGAAATTTAGGCGGCGATAGAGTATATGGCAAGTCCGAATAGCTAGCCGAGACCATTGAAAATAGAATACTAATACGGGAAAGTTTGTGCCATTCTGTAGCACCATTAGTTTTGATTTCCCATTCTTGCTTAATGTAACTCGTAACTAGATGCTCCATAAGTTTGCAGCCACTGACGTAAGACTTACCGGCATATAATTATATAATAGTTTCGTCACCACAATTTATGCAAATATAATGTTGCTTTATTGCATTCGTACGGATTTGAAAACTCTCACCCAACATCGTTCGTTTTCCAAACGCGTACTCGTGCAATAAAGCTTAACATTATAAACTAATTGCATAAACCACTATTAGCGCTCTCGGCTACATTCAAGATCTAGCATTAACCCTAAGTTACAAAGGCGACCTGTACCAAGCATTATTACAAAGGCGTAGTCTAACAGACAATTTTGTGTAAAAATAAATAAAAACTCCTTTTTACAACAAAACACTAAATTTAATGGATTGAACATGTATGATAAGGAGATACGGAATACATTTTAAAAGGTTCTTATGGATACACCTGAACTTGACACTCACAGCAGACACTTGCTTGGTGCTGGCCGCATATGGCTTTAAGAAGCGTCTGTAGAAGTACCTCGTCATGCGACCTTTGTTATGATAGCCCTCGTCCCACTATGATTGCTAAGTGTTCAGAACAAATCTTAAATGCTACAAGACAAGTAGTTTGCATTCTTTATTTACAATTTTAGTCAATACGGCACCATAAAAAAGTATCACTGCTGTAACTACAAAGGAGTAGTCTACTGGACATCGCGTGTTAAAATGACGTATACCGGAAATAGGCACGCTCACAACGATACGTGTATTTCACCGGCTGTTCACACAATAAAGGTACCCAGAGTTTCATAAACGGGGAGCGAGGGTAAAGGGGTGGGAGAAGTTTTCGGCACCAGTTGTATCGTCTGACAGACGTCACCTTTGTAAGCTAGGGTTAAGAAATTCAAAAACTTTCTTATTTGTTTCGTTTAGAATGTCTTTGCAAATTTTATTTGCTCAAGAGATCAAACATCGTCAACGGTGAGCCACGAAGTACATCAGAAAGTCCGCTCTAATTAAATTGCCATATGAACTAATGAAGAGACGAGACCATTAAAATGCTATCTATTAAGTTATTAAAAATACAAATTGTGAAGTTGGACAAGCAAAAAGATTCAGACAACTAATAATACTTGTACAGTGACTTCCAACAAATTACGATTTTAAGTTTAACTCCTCTCATACGTCAGATCTGATTCGCTACCCAAATGTACGAACATATTTCTTCACTAAAATGTAAAATGCAAATTCAGTACCACAGCCTGGCTGCGTCCGGGTGAAAATCTGAACATTTTCAGAATCTTCCATGATCTTATGACGTTGTAAACTTGAGACATTTCTTAAGCTTGTTCAAAACTAATTATTTTAAGGTTAACTTATTGACGATCATGCCGCAAAATATATATTTCTCATTTCCGTTAGTGGAAATTGTATTTAATCTAATGTGCCATACGTTTAAAAACTTTTTCAATATTTTTTTCTTCTTAACACATTCTAAGCAAAATATGCTTTCCCAAACGCAACACACAGATATTTCCACTCATGTCTAAACAGTCTAATTATTTATTTTTCCAATTTATTACATAAGGTATCATTATAGAAATCCAATTTTGCAACACAAGACCGTTTCACTCAGCTTTCTTTTCTGTTTTTTTATTTATTTTTGTAATGACAGGTTTAGCCTGTCAATGTCCTCTACGACCAGTGTCATATACACGCCCTCCTTATGTGAAGCTGGCATTGAAGTCATAATTAGTTATCACTTAATAAACCTGCAAAAACAAAACTCGTCGAACTGTATTTTTAAGTAGTTATTAATAATCCAACTTTCATTATAGCAATAACATTTTGATGCAATCGTTGCATTTTCAGATTTTATACATATCCTGCAAGGTTTCCGTTAGTTAACAGATATTGAAGAATCTTATCTTATTAATCTTATTAAGTTCATTCGTCTTATTCTTATTAAGTTCGTTTCATTAAATTAGACAGTGGATTTATTTGTGAAGATATTTGTTGTGGACTGTCGAAACACTGTTGAAGCACATTTGTTCCTTCGTCGCTGGAAAACGAGTGGAAGACTGAACGAGAGAAAGTTAGGTAATCATGCGCCGAAAAACTATGTATTTTCGTCAGAAATATCTTATTAGTGGTCCTGGTAACGAAAAAGTGGATAAATCTTGATTGCTAAATATAGAAAAAATCCTCAAACACATGGTGTTGTCCGGAATCCATGTTTTATGAGTTCTTAAAAACGAAAAATCGATTGGCTGCAAAACGTCTGTCTATAATAATCCAACATTCTATCTGTGGTCTGTCTGTCCATCTGTGGTCAACGCTAGCGCCTAAACCGTTCAACCGATTTTCTTCCAAATGGATATTCCTCAATTGATCTAAATGAACTCGAAGGCTTTGGGAGTTTCAAACGGATATTTTGCATTTTTGAAGGAACTTTACATGAATCCTCAAAAACATTTTCAACATTTTCTCAAAAATGACTCCAATTTTTTTTTATCAAACTTTACCTTCGGATAGCGTAAAGGACGCTTAAAAGAATGGTGTAAGTCCCATGTTGGTTGAAATTCCTCATTTGAAAATTGTCAAGTGCAATTTTTCCTAAACCTATAATATTCAAGATAAAGACTTCCTTAAGGTCAGATATTTAAATAAGTTCACAGTTTTTCAAAATTATAAGTAGTTTTCCGGGTACTTTGGCGCGAAAACATTTTTTTCTCAACAAGCGTTTAAAATTTTTTCTTCAAATTTTTTCCACAGGATAGAAGAAGGAATGCTTAAAAGAAGGCCACGAGTCTCATTTTCGTTAACTCTCTAAATTTTCGAAAAATTTCAAATTTAGAAATAATGCGAGTAAGTATGTGCTGTTCTCACACTACTAATTACAATGCAGCTTCTAGCCCAGGAACCATCGTTGTTTTTAATGGGAATATTTGTGAGTTACTGGCCTTGCTGGATTTCTTGCTGGTTTTCCGTAGTAAATTTTCTCTGGATGCCGGTTCTTTCGATAGTTTGAGAATTTAGTATTGTTGTGTTGTTTCAAGTTATTTTTAAGTGATGCGCTGATATTGAAAGCTCGTTTTTCATCTGGGTGGCGACTATTGTTTCCAAAAATTACACATTTGTCGCTTTTCTTTGATTTTACTTTCCCGTATACATAAGTATATATGGAGTAATAGGAGTAATATAGGGAAAGGTATGTAATGCTGCGCGAGAAAAACGGGAAATTTTCGACAGAAAAGCTCTCATTGCCGGGCCCTGATAACGAAAAAGTGGATAAAACTTGTTGCTAGATTTAGAAAAAAATCCGACTAGCTCGTGGTCTAGCCAGAATCCCTGATTTGCGCGTCCTCGATGCCGAAATAGTGATGCTACAGAATGGCACAGATTTTCCTATTTTAGTTTTCTATTTCCTTTGTTCTCGGCTAGCTATTCGGACTTGCCACATCTCTTGCCAGCTGTCATTTATGGCCACCTAAAGTACATTTTTTTGACATTTTCTTAATTTTTCGTTTTCCTAGTAGTAGAACGGAAATACTATTTTTAAATATTAAAGAACTGTAAAACCTCGTCCTAAATGGCAATTTTTTTAAAAGAAAATTGGAGCTATTTTTAAGAAAATGGCGTTTAAGCGCTCCTGTAATTTCGAAAATTTTATAAATTATAAATTTAGCATTTACAGTAACGCATAAACACTATTTTCTTAAATACGGCTCCAATGTTTTCAATAAAAATTGTCATTTATGACGAGGTTTTACTGTTCCTTAATTTTCTTAACGTTAATATTTCGGTTATACTAGGAGGGAAACCGAAAAATTGGAAAAATGTAAAAAAAATGTATTTTGGGCGGCTGACAAGATTGCAGCTGCAGAGGATGGGGTAAAACTGTGCCATTCTGTAGAACAACTAGTTTTAACTAAATTAATTTTCCACATAGTTTTATTTAAGAACAGTATCATCTTTTTATTACTTTCTCGCCTTACGAATACTTCGTAAGAAGAGAAAGGTATGTAATCGTGCGCCGGAAAAGGGTGAATTTTCGCCTGAAAAACTCTTATAGCTAGGAATCGGGTAAGGAAAAAGCTGATAAAACATTGTAGCTAAATTCAGAGAAAAAAATCCTCTATCTCGTGGTGTATTCAAAATCCATGTTTAATTGCTTCTGGTTCCCTACTTAATTAGGCTTGCTGGAAGATGTCGCCCACTAATTGTTGTGAAATCCGACACACACATACCCACATTACTTACTGATATGCCACAACAGCAGCCATTTATCGTGTCAGTATTCCTTTCAACAAATTTACATTAATATTTACAAACCATAAAAATGTAAATAAAGCAAAGGACATAGAGAATAATACAAATAATATCTTCATAAAATAATGTTTATCTTTCTGATAATTGATTACGGTTTTTATTGCCCGTCCCATTGAAACACATTCTCCTTTTTTATGTTTCAAAACTGTAAGGCATTTATTGTGTCAACATCATATTTTGTCATTGCTGCTGGATCTCTATTATTGGTGGAGTGTTAATTCACACATTTTTGGCGCATTATTCATTTATTCCAGTCTCCCAGTCAGCTTAAGAGCCATCCCCGCGACTCGCGCTCTGAGTTTTATATTCAGTCCACGTGACTCGCGACGTCATACTCGCGTTCGCACGGCAGCCAACTTCACGCGATCGCCGAGACTCCACGCGGTTCGACCTAGCTTCTGTAGTTTCCTAATTTCCAAGACATTCTCAAAATCCTTCTGGAATGTTGTATAGAATTTGTTCCATGTATTTTGTTTTACAGGTTTTTCCTCAGTACAATTCCTTTTCTTACTAAAAGGCAGTTAATATTTATGTATTTGTTTTTCCTTTGAAATATCCCGAATATCACTGAATTTGATTAAGTACTTTCTCTTTCTAAACGTGTGGCCCACTGATGATCCTCATGTAAATACACGGGGACACGAAGGTCAGCGATGTCCCCCATGAGTGGATCACGTATGTGATATTTAATTTAATTTTTAAAATTATTTAGGAGCATTTGAAAATGATTTAACCTATAACACACACATAGTGTGGCCCCCGGTGACCACATTCTTCTTTAGAGTGTGGCCCCCAGATGCAACTCTTCATTGGGCCCTTGGCAGTCAATGGGTTAATGGTGTCTGTTTAAGCCCTAATCCTAAGAATTCGGCGTCTGCGTGACGCCAGACTTCCTGCCTGTAGCAAGCTCCGTTTACAATACGTTACACTTGAATAGAGTCTGTTGGAATCCGAGAACACAATAAGCTACAACGCTTAGAATAAATATTAGAGGAACTTAATTCAATTCCTTCAATGGACATGGCAACAATCGCAAAAGCCCAAAATTTAACGTAGTGTCATCTTTAGGGTCACAATATAAAAGCTTCGCTTTTCCTAGAGGAACGCGGACCCAATTTGAGACCATTTTGCTGATAATAAAGGACGTCTTAAAATGAAAAAAACTTACATTTAATACTAAAGACATTCAATTGTTTCCATTATTCATTATAATAAGTTTTTAATAAAATAGTTTGATTTCCTACCCATTTTCGACGGGTTAACCTTGTCATAAATAATTTCGGTATTTTCATTTAATTTCCTAATAGATAAGGTTTAGGACCTAAGTACAATCTCCAGGCTATCCAAAGTGGAATCTGTGATGGGTAAAGCAGATTCACGGCAATTTTTCTTGGTGTTCTCGTGTTATTCATACTTCTAATTGCACTACTTCTCAATCATCCTTATCATTTTTTTTTTGCTATAATCATTATGGGCCTCAAAGACCTCAGAAGCTGAGCGGTCCCTAAATCTCAATACTTTAAATTAATATCCGGCGTTGACTCATTTACGTCATAAAGAGAAAAAACACGCCGCCAAATTCGAATTTCAAAATAACTCATTATCTTAAAGAATGAAGTTTAGGTCACGAAGTTAATTGATTCCTAATGCTGGTTTTATATACGCCATTTTACTCTTTTGTAAAAATAAGTCAGCAGTACGTATCTTCAGATAATTGTAGTGACCAGTGTGACAATGTGCTTTTAAAAAAAATCATTTACTGAACTATCACTTTCGTTTTAAAAATGCATTACCCGTTATAATCGTAGCGCCGAGAGGTGACGTCGGCATAGGCAACCCTATAGACGCGTTTGCTTAGCAGGCTGCAGACCTACATACAAAATACTCCGATCTGAACAAAAATTTTAACTGACGACGGCACCTTGTTGAGTGGGGGTTAGTACACTTATCTTCCACTCCCAGAGTCCGTATACCTTCCCTGTTGAGGTGCGGGGTTTGAAGGATGAAAGCTCACGGTGGCCATGACGTATTTGCGGTGCATAAAACCTAAATGTACATACGTAAATGCCCGACATAATTATTTTTCCGACCATTCGCACCGTAATCAGATATCGTTTCCGCTTAGCTGGGGAACACTTCAAGAAACGGGTAGGGTTTGCTTGACTATTTCGTGTTCGTGTGTGTGTGTGTGTGTGTGTACGAGTGTGTGTTTAAGTAAGGGGTGAGGTGTTAGGGTTTCTCCTTCTCTCCATGAAGCAAACACAGATTGGTACTTCACTAATTAATTAATTAACTAATCATAAATTACCCTAAACCGAAGAGGAAGCGTCCAACATCTGCAACCTTCCCGTTACATATCTTTTGTAAGAATACTCTCCTCGACACCACCTCGCTTCCACCAGCTCTCCCCCTCCACTCCCTTCCAAAAAAATGACATTCCAAGAACCGCCCTTCGGCCGCCTCAGGAATCCTGCAGCCTGCCAAATGTCAACCGTGCAGGCGCCCCTGTCCGGAGCGCCAGCCCCCCCCGTGGGAAAGCCTCCACTCTCGTCCCCTCTTCCACTCGCTTCCCAATAAGGGTTGCTACAAACCAAAAAACAAGGAAGAGGAAGGAAATATCGCGCGCGGTCCGTAGCCCGTTTGTTTGTGTATTGCTCCGGCATTCGCATGGTGTTGATCGGAGAAACCACGAAAAACTACCGATCAGAGCGGCTGTTAAAATTCTCCTCCAGACAGCAACTGAAAACGACCTACCTCTAGTAGCTAGTGTCAAAATCGTGTCACCGTCGGGATTCGAACTCTTAAGACCTCCCGGACAGAAGCATTGCAGTAACATCAGTTGATGTTCTGAGCCACCTCGTCCGGTTAAATGGATGAGGTGACTCTCAGAAAATTTCTAGCAGTTTCGGGCACGTAGGGTCTAGTAGCAACGGATCAATCTTGGTTTTTAGGTGGATATTAATTGATCTTCAGGGGGTAGGCTCGGGTAATTACCAAAAACAATTACATTAATAAAATGTTACACTGCGAGTTCCGATAGCAGAGATCGCTAGTGCTTTGGCGATCTTGGACGAATGGATCGTGAGTCTCGTCTTGGGCATGGGTGTATTTGTGTATGTCTGTACGTGTGTGTCGTCCAATCACCCTTCATGATCATCATTATTCCATCCTTCCATACCCCAAGGAATAACAACCCTGCGGGATAAAAATCGGATTCAGCTTAATGCTGATCCCCTGATGAATAGCATACACCAGTTACTGAGATTTTAAAACCTACTCGAGCCCCGGTAAGTGCAGGTGCATGTCTGCGTGGTCAGGGACGGCCTAATTGCGAACAAAAAATGTTACACGAAAGCTTAAATCCATTTTCTCTAAAGCGCCACATATTATTTTATGCTTTTCGACGATGTAAAGGAAAACGAAAACTTTTAAATGAAATATTAAATTAAATAATGTTATTGTTTAAATTAAACACATTTTTCTGTTTCAGGGAGATTTATGTAAGGAGTAAGAAATAAATAGACGCATTTTATATTGTTACATGTATTACGTAAATTGTACTTGGGAGACCAAATCGTCATATGGTAGCTACAGATAGCATTTAATATTGACAATATCTATCGTAATTTATGTTTGGGTTCTTACTTCTTTATGATGAATATATACGCTCGTGCACTTTATATGCTTGAGCACTTTGTGTCTATTTCGACATTAGAATAATTCAGAGGTTGCCTTTCCGAAGGATGGCTTTTTTCATTTCATATATTTTCTATCAAACATCGGGTTAGAACCAGAAAACAATTACATCCAATTTGCGACAATGTGTTCCTAATTACATGAGCGATCCTACAATATTATTTGCTCATTTTACTGTCCTTTTTTTCAAATCTTCCTCGATTCATATTACACTGAAGCACCCAGAAATCAATATCACCTACTCAACATTGAATATGTGCCAAGAGGATAAGAGAAAGGACAACTACTTTATAGCACAGCACTTCATAGTACTTGATAGCACAGCCAAACTCTCAAAGTGTAGTAATTTTATATTTTGTGTTCCAGATAATATTATATCCTAAGGATAACTGGTAAAAAATAACCGAATCAAACTCCCAAATTAATAATTTATTGAAATGAAGAGAACATATATTTATTTATTTCATACTAAATTTAGTTCTTGTTTTCTCATTTCAAATATTTCTTAATAGGTTCTTAAACTGTGATCAGCAGACTTCTAAAAGATTGCGAAGCAATTTTGGGGAGAATTCGAAGAAGCCACCAGGAGAAATTTTGATATATTTCCTATTTTTGTCACTGGTTGCAATGTCCCAAGAAGCATTCGAATTGTTTTCTTTGCTACTTGCTCTGGCTTACTAGGTACACTGCGGTCTCGGAAACACCCATCGTACGTATCGAAGATTAGGACCATTGTGTTTCCACAAATCGCACATAGAGAGCGCAGCCAACCTCCTGGAGTGAGGGTTACGGGCGTTTTCCATTCCTCTGCCACGGGAGTAGAGAGCTCGTTCTTATCTCTTTTAGGGTTCATCTCCCCTGAAGTCCTCCTTTGTCATATTTCTCTTATATCATTTCCTCATTTATTTGTACTCATTAAGTTTTGACGTTCGTTGCAATCAATCTGTATTTTTGGTTCATTTTATTAATTGATAGTGGCTTGAGTTGAACCTGAAGAAGTTTTGAAGTTTAGACGATTACACACCTGTAACTTGTCCCTAATCACCAACGTTGTACATGACTAGCGCAGGTCGTGGCCAGGGATATTTTATCCATCTGCCCCCGCGAATATCGAGTTTCGAAGTGTGCGATCGCCCGGGCGCGCGCGTCGCCGACTTCCTGCGTGAACGTGCAAAACCGACTGAGGTAGCTCAGGATACCATCAGATGATTGTGCAAGTACCTCTGTTCGAAAGGGCGTAGAGTTCGAGTTCCGACGTTGGCAAGATTTTCAACACTAGCTGGGTCACGTTCTGCCGCTGTCTGGAGGAGAATTCTAGCGGCCGGCTGCTCTGATCGGTAGTTTTCCGTGGTATCTCCGATCAATACCAGACGAATGTCGGAACAGTACATGGACTGCACGCGATCTTTCCTTCCTCTTCCTTGTCCTACCCTCACCCCTTACTTACTCCTGCATGTACTACATTACCATACATTTCGGGAGACCAGTCGGCAGTTTGGAGCTTTCTCAAACTTCAAAACCGAATTGCACGCCGCGAAAACTACCTAATTATGCTGTCAGCTGTGATAGCATAACGTTTCGCAGCATTCCCGTCGGTTCTGAATGTTTTGTTTTGTGTTGTTGTTTTTTTTTTTTGCTCACGGAGATGTTCTATCCAAAAGAATATTTGTGACACCATATCCTTAACCAGTAAGTAATAATATGCGAAGAAAAAGTTTCTGTGTTGCTTCAATTGCTCTACTTTAAGACACAATCACGTAAATTATATTTAATACTAAGTCTATATTATTCCCAGCGGTTTAGTCCGTGACTAATGTTTGTGAATGGAAATATTTCCAATAATTGTGTCTGCGGCGGAAGAATGTACTGCAGACAAAGCAATTTAGGCTCGAGCTAGCCCATTAGTTGGTCTGAGCGAAATGCCACCTTCCAATGCCCATTACACCCGGGTTCTAACAGGAAATTGAAAAACAGACTGGGTCTTAAGTTACGTAAAGTGAAAGGAAAATATTCCAAGCTTTGTGAATATGGTTCCAATAATCTGAAGATTGTGTTGAATACACAGAGAAAATTATATTTTCTATCTCCCTCGTGACTTTCACGTCGAAATGTTGAGACGTGGTTTTGATTTGATCCACGACGCTGCTCAATTCCGTGCGTCACTTGCAACCTATGGGCTCTGTGCAGATTTTGGCTGGGAATCCTTTCTCCCTCCATTCTATTGCCCATGCCTCACTCCGTCTTATTTTCATATATTTTGTACCTTAATTCATTCCCTTCTGGCAAGAGGTGTTAAGATGAAGATGCTGTCACCGTAACGATAACCATTTAACAAAAATCAAAGGCAGCATTGTTCTTCAATTCGCAGATACAAAATATCTTAAAATGTTATAATAAATTTCTCGACACGGTTATTATACTGAAATGACCTTCTCAAGGCTTCAACTTCAATTTACAATAAGTATTTTGTTTTATTATGTCGCTTATTCATTTAATTGTCCATAGAACTTGCCTTCTGAATATTACATTTCGAGAGCTTTAATTTTATTTCGTTATGTACTCAATCAAGTCTTGTAACGTCAAATTTGTATACTTTTATCAAAGTTTTATTTACAAAACTTTGATAATATGTGAAAAATTCAGCATCAATACAATACTGATGAGTATTTTGGAAGTATAATTCACTCAAATCCCAGGCAAACAATATGATGAATCTTTTGGTCACATTGACATCTTGTCTGTCACTACCGAGCAATTGAATGGGGTAATCACGCACCTCTCATGTTATTTTAATGTTAAGACAAATTGAAAACTTCTGTGAGTTGATTGAATCTCTATCAACTGAAGTATAAATATGGCAAAATGAAACTTCCACAATTATTTGTACTAGCCATACAGCTAAAATGAATTTAGTTGCTGTCTGGAACTCAAACGGCAAACAGCTCTGATCGATACTATTCCATGGCTTCTCCGATCAATACCAGGCAGATGCCAGAGCAGAATGCTAAAAAACGGGTCATGGACCGCGTGCAATCATCCCTTTCTTGTCCTTGATCTCTTCTCTCCCCTTACATCCAAAACCACACTCATACATCATTACATTCCAGTACATGTCGAGACACCAGGGGGAGAAGAGGAACGTATGCCGTTCATCGCTCGGGGAGGAAACCTCAAGCACCCCTTCCCACCGCAAGCCGACGTCCACACCAGATGTCACGTTGTAATATGGGAGGAAAATTACCTGTCTCTAACGTGGACTACACTCACAGAACTAATGACCAAATAGTTGACGCGGCGTGAAACACGAAATACTCTCTTTCACAGCTTATTATTATACTTATTATCATACACCATCATCATTATCATTATATTATTATTATTTTGTTCAAATGTAAGGTATTGTTCTTTCCATACTTTTTACCTCTAGTGACGTGCGTCCCGTCTCGTAGTTGAGGTATCACCGTAATGTGGGAACTAATTCCTGTGGCCGGCTCCTATTAGTGATTGATTGGTTGTGATTCCGGGCGTGTGAATTACTGAGGTCATTAGTCCCATAAGTATAGTGCGTGTTTTTTAATCGGTAGGTGGCGGTGATCTTTCTCCGGTGACTGGCAAGATTTGGCGCGGACCTACCAATCGACTAGCGAGGTTTTCCCCAACCAGGTATCTTCCACCAGCGGGGCACCGTCCCAGCCGAGACAAGCTCAAAGCTTCCGACCGGTCTCCCGGCATGTGTGGTAATGCATGTTAGTGTAAATGTGTGTAAGTAAGGGGCGAGGATAGGACAAGGAAGAGGAAAGGAAAGATCGCGCGCGGTCCACGTGGCCCGTTTGTTAGAGGGTACTACTCCGGCATTCACCTGGTGTTGATCGGAGAAACCACAGAAAAGTAGCGATCAGAGCAGCCGGCCGCTAGAATTCTCCTCCAGACAGCGACTGAATCCGACCTAGCTGACAAGCTAGTGTCGAAAATCCTGCCGCCGTCGGGACTCGAACCTAGGACCTCCATGTCAGAGGGACTGCAATGACATCAGTTGATGCACTGAGCCATCTCCCCTGGTCTCTATTAGTGACGAGGCGCGTGGGCGTGGTGTGTTGTGTGTGGCAGGCTGCAGGCGATGCGTCGGAGCGGCGTGCTGCGCCGGCTGTTCATCGCCGAGTGGCCGCACCTGGCGCCGCCCGACGGCGCGCCGCGCTTCCACCCGGTGGCGCTGCGCAGCGTGGCGCCGCCGCTCGCCATCCTGGGCGCCGCCGTCGCCGCCGCGCTGCTCCTTCTGACGCTGGCCGAGCGCCGCCGCCGCGCCCGCTCCAGCTCCCGCCCCCGGCCCCGCCCCCACCCGCGCCGGCGGCCACGCCAGCGGCCCCGCCCGCGCCCGCGGCTCACCGCGCTGCTGGCCGTCGCCCGCGCCGCGCCCCGGCCCCGCAGCGCCACGCCCCCGCCCGCGAGGATGCAGGCCTGGTGGTTGTGACCACACGCGCGCCGGTGGTCGGCGGCCCCGTCGGGACACACGTGGACCGGACCGCTGAAGCCGCTGGAACATCGGGAGTTCGGGAGTTTCTCGGAAGGCGGAAAATTGAAGTTCGCGGCGAGCTTTCCACCCGTTTTCGAGTTTCGTAACTAACTCCGGGGAATATAAGTACAACTTTGAAGGAACGAGAATCACATTTGGCGATTTTTCTTTTGGTATCGGCCTCCTTTATTGGCCCGTTCTTCTATTGATCCTCCAGTTCAAGAAACGCATGAAACGTTATTTAACGGTTTGTCTAAAAGAATAGCAACAAATGTTGCTATCTCCAAAACATCTAGTCCAGCCTGTTTTATATGTGGTTGTAAAATGTCAAGAGAAAAGTTCATTAAAATATCGTGGCAAAATTTGTAACCAGGACTCTGATTCTGATGACATGTCATCTTTTCATTGGTGCATTGTAGGCTTAGCTAACTTGTAAATGAATGTTTATCAAGACAAATAGGTGGTAGAAACGTATAGTTATTGGATCATTTTTGTATTATTAGGTAAGTTTTTGGACCTTTACATCATTTTTCCGCATTTTGTTTCCTTTTCGTGTTTTTGTTAGTGAATGTTTCTTGAATTTACAATGACACAGTAAAACAATTTTTTTATTGTATCAGCAGTTTATGACGAAATTTATTGTTGTAGTGGACTCAATTCATTGCTGCAGGGGAATCAATTTTCGAATTCTCAAAATTACACGGATCTTCGGTAACTTCCTCGACCTTTTAAAACTAACGGTTGGAAGATCGGAGCTAAGGATTACATTTCCTCTTAAAATAAAGACTATGTTTATTTAAAATTGTAAATGGCATTGAATTTCATGGCATTTCACACAAATGTTCGAAAATTTTCCAAAGATTAGGTCATTTCCCTTTTATTTTGTCATTTTGTAAAGCATTTTCCTCTTTTCTAAGTAATTTTGTAGGTAATTTTCAAACAATTTTTACTACATCAGAATCCGAGCCGTGTTAAAAACCCTAAAAGAATGTTGCATCCCATGGTTAGCAATTCTGACCAACGCCATTCCCACCGCGCTACTCCCGCTGGTGCTCGCACAGAGAAGACGACGACACCCCCGCCCCTTCGCCCCACCCGCCGCCTTCCCCACTCCCCCCCCCACCAACGCTCCCAATCCCACCTCCACCTCTTTCGCTTCCTCCGCCCTCTACTCACGAACTAGCGATGAAGACTTACGTTCTCTTACTTTTTTTAGTCTATTACAAATTAGAAAATAAGTGAACACGGAGGGGGATATCTATTGTATCTTTTACCTAAGTTTCTCTCCTGACCAGAGAGAAGCGATGGAATAACTCTATTCTTAAGCCGCCTTGATCTAGAGAAAAAACAAAAACTGAGAGTAAATAGGAAATATTTTCAAAGGGATTACATTTATTACAAAATGAGCAAAATTGGCATTTCCTTTCGAAATGCTTCCTTGGTGAATTTTATTGGGTGGTTATTAAAAGTAGAATTTTCTATGGTGTATAGATGCAACGATATTAAGATTTTACATTTTTACAAAGGTTAATATCAATTCGAAATGCAATAAAAAATTAATTATGTAAATCTCAGCTTAAGAGAAAGCATGCAGCAAAAGATATCATAAAATAAATTGAATAAAATCAAATAAAAACTACTTTCCTTGTCCATAAAATTTTACGTAAGTATGAGTAAGAGCAATTGATGAATAAGATTATGAATGTAAAATCTGTAGACAATTATTTTAACGTATTATTATGTAAATGTGTAGTAAGTGGACATTATAGATCTTTTTGCCTGAGAGGTACATTTTATTGCAATTTTAAGAGTTTCATTTTATGAGGTGTTGCAGTTAATATTACCATTTTCCTTGATTTAAGGGATTTAAAGTATTGTTTTCTTGTTTATATGTATGCCTATTAGTTTTTTAAGGATGTAAAGAGATGATTCACGAACAGTATACAAGTCTGTCAAGAACATCTGAAGAAACCCTATTTAAAGTTCCTAACGTTTGAACAATTCTAGTCAGCTGATTGTGTATTTAGTACAAGAGAATGAGGTATCATGAGAAGTTAATTTTATTATTAATCACCTTCGCAAAGAAAATTAGTATTATCCTCATATATTGTCCACATTTTTTAGTAATCTGAGCTTTGTTTACGGTGATTGAAATAATTTTATTATCAAAATTGCAAGGTTATTTAGCAATAACGAAAACAGTCAAATAATAAATATATAATTACTTATGTACGTGTTACTTTTAACATATTTTTGTGAGTGTAATGAATCTTTCGTAATAACTGTACAAAGTATTATCGGTTCTCTTTAATACTGAACAAACTCACTGACAAGCATTATGGTTCTCTAGAATGACATGAAAACTTCCCAGACCATATCGCTACCTTCACAGCCTTGTTTTCTCCTAGCATCAGTGGCGGAATGTTGGATCTCCGACGTTTCTCGTCGGAAATTCTCTTCATGAAGCGGAAAACGTGACTCATTGGAGAAAGCTACCTGCCGCCTATCAACAGCAATCCAATTTCCAAACTCTCTACCGAATCTTCCAACCGGGGCCGTGAAATGAATCTGCAGGATCCTATTAAAAAGCAGAGACTTTATCGCATACACAAGTATTTCTGTTTTTAGTGGTATTAAGGAAAAATATACCAACTTAAATCATTTAATTATTATCCAAAACATACTCTTCCAAAGACGCACAAACAAAATAATTAAATAGGTAAAAACTAAGTTGATAAAGAAATATCAAAAATAGTTGGAAACATTAAATATTATAATAAATTCAGTGAATATAGAAAACGTTTCATAAATCTTACGACTTAATGGTAGTAATAAAATAAATTTTCAACATTTAACACTTTTATCAATAATGATTAAAACACCATTCTTCGTATTTTCAAAATTCAGAAGAGAGTTCATTAATTGATAAACACTGCCAAAGTCTTGTTAGTGAACAATTCTTTAGCAACATTTTTGTTTCAAAATCAGTGGGGTTCACGTACTATATATGCCACTATGTTAAACCGACCTACTTCAGTCGATACACGTTTGCGTGGGCGCTGACACCATCCGTCTAAGAACAGAGCTCATCAGAATGCTGCATCGGAAGAACGCTTTTCCGCTGCCGAAACAACGTGTAAAAAGAAAGCCAGAGAGACGTTCAAGTCAGGGAAGTGAATATGTGTATGTGTGGGGGGAGGGCGCGAGGGAAGAAGTGAATAGGTCGGTATATAAGTCGCTCATCACACGACACTTTTTTAACGAAGGAAAGTTAGCTTCGAAAATGCAAATACTTGAATATCGGTCGGGCAAAGCGTAAAAAAACAAAAAACTAATGAAACTTATATCAGTGATACCAGTAAGAGCAAAGGAGAAACTTGAAGTGGCCAACAAGTTCATTCCTGATAAAACAACAGAAGTCGCATATCTCTTAAGAAGTCTGAGTTGAAACCAAAATACACAAATTTATGTGCACGGATAAATAGAGATAAAGAGTCATTTAAGCCTCAGGGCGTTGCAGGATCGTCAGCCATGTCCGTCGCCTATTGACAGCCAAAAATAACAGACACGCACGCGCCCCAGGGAGCAAAAAGGTCTAGGGTCTGGTCTAGGCTTATCCGCGCACGTTTTCTTCGGCCCTCATTTTACTAGATACAAGAGGAGTAAGGATTTCATATATACCGACGCCTACTTTGAAATCAAATCTGTAGTTTATTTATCAATGCAAAATATTTTCTATTTTATGGCACCGAATATTTATATTTATCAGAATTTGTCAACAACACTCTTTGTTATCTTTTATTTGTAATTCAATTGCTGTTGGAATTGGAAAGGAATAGGGATATGGATTTCGGATTTCAAGAAAACATGCGCGTATAATACTTTGGAGGTCCATGCAGAAGAGCGTTATAGTTATTAGTAGCCAAGAGCCCAAATTCTTTTGAAGAAACTATTCAAATCCTATCTCTGCCTATCCCAGCCATCATTTAGTTGCCACAATCTCAGTCAAATCAATTCAAACAAATATCACTAACACGTATGTTAGGATACAGAAGTCTACTAAAACAATGAGGGACACTTCGAAAAACATTTCTTGAAATTGAATAGACCCCTCTCCACTGTTATCAAGGGATAAAAGTCATTTCGGGTGGTCACTTATTCAATATATGTAATTCATATAAAATTAGGAAATAAATAAATTAGTTCACAATCGACAAATAATTTATACAAATTTGATAAAATCAACATTATTAGTATCGTTATTAAAATCCGGTAATATTTCTTTAGTAATATTATTTCTGAAGTAATATTTCTTTCATAAAAATGAAAAAAAAATATTGACTTTTTGTATTAAAACCTTAGATCCTGAACCAGGCTTAGCAGGTTCAAATTATAAAGCGACCTTCCCCCTTACGCAGAAGGCTTGTGATAGGCACGACTCTAATTCCCTCCATGTTTATTTGGATGCTGAGCAGTTTCACTGTAGCATTGCTTCACGCACCGTTGTGTCGCAGTAGAAGTTTACCTCTTACCAGATACCAAGAGCAACTGAAGCTCTTTTATCACTGTCGCACGGAGTATTGCTCTATCCAAAATAAAACGTCACTTTGCAAAATATTTTATTAATATTTGAGTGCGTTTTCCATATTTACAGCATTTTTCTCTTTTGGAAAGTAAATTGCAGCATTTTTATTATCGGGAATGGAAAGAAAAAAATTGAAGAGACGATTTAGAAACACGAAAGAAATATGGTGACAAGATTGCTGCTAATGCAAATTTTTAGTGCCAAATCGAGACCAAAAATTGTAGGACTCTTCTCCCCGGACTTACTAAAATTGAAGTGTCAGAAAACTGGACAAGTGTTTATGTCCTGAACGCTCGCCGCCGTAGTAATAATTATTAATTTAAAGTAATAATTACTTCTGCTAACTAGCAATGGAGTTACAACGGTAGTGGGCAATTGCCTAATGGGAAACATATTCCTTCGCAATTATTAAACTTACAAATGTGATGAACTGGTGACAAATATTATTATTCCGTATTATTATTATATTATTATTATATATTATTATTATTATTAAGGCAATTAACTATACTATCTGCATGTAGTTTTTGGAAAGACGGGGGTATTGCGAGTCGGGAAGCAAATGCTATCTGATAGTCTCACTTTTGTGTGTTATAAATGATGTTTGACTGTTCAAAGAACAGTCCCTGGTGGGGTAGTCTATTCT
Organism: Acheta domesticus; assembly: GCA_031308135.1. NCBI lineage: Eukaryota > Metazoa > Arthropoda > Insecta > Orthoptera > Gryllidae > Acheta > Acheta domesticus. Next base: position 171,274,395 of record JAHLJT010004567.1, read on the forward strand.
TTGAACAATCAAACATAGTTTATTATAATAACAATAATAATAGTATTAATAATAATAATAATAATTCTATAACTATGTCAGGTTTCGTGATTGTTTTAGTCATCGTCAGAATTAGAGAGACCGTGTATTATAATTGATAGCAGTAAGGACAGCCTTTGATTGATGGAGAGAGTGCAACGTCCATTAAGGGTTGTTAGCTCCCGCTTTCACGTCGTTAAATCAATTTCCTTAACTTGACAACCAGTTCGTAGCGGACGCGTTTCACGATGTTTCGAACAAATTAAATGCTAGGGAACACGGAGAAGACGGTTGTAGGAGTTTGTTGATATGTGTCTTGTCCATTCCTTTTAAATATTGTCCATGAAGTGATTTGGTAACTCGACGATTTTTGGAAGAGGAGACGTGTTTTGGTTTTGATTTTCGTATAATAAATAAAATTAAAAAACGTATTAAAATGACTGTACTTTGTATTTTAAATCAGTTTTCCTTACACTTCGGATTCACTGGATGAGCGATGTGGGGTAGGAGGCCTATGGCAGGCCGGATTACAGCATACAGGGGAGACGGGGCGAAGCTCTCGGGGCGAGTGAGTCTGCGTATGTTCATTTACACTCAAAAACATTTTAGACTTCGAGAAACTTCACGAGAGATCGTCTTAAGCATTTGTGTCAACAAATGCATTAAATCATTAAATACATCTCTAATGCAAATGTTAACGACGCACGAGAGGATAGAAAAATTGCAAGTGTAAGTTTGAACTTCTTTAAACATGTCTAAACATGTTTGAACATGTTTTAATCAAAATTGCGCTTAAGATGTATGGATTAGGGCATTGTGTTCTATCTGAACAAAATCTTTAAAGGAAAATTTGTAGCCGATTTTAAGTAAACATTGTTTAGGTACTTTTAGAAATTTGACACAATTTATTAAAAATTACACAAAACGACAATGTTTACACATTATACATTATGGGTACACACGTAAATCTAGTCGCATTGTTGAAAAAACGATTGATTTAAAAACACGATTTCAACGTGCACAAAATTCACTTCTCCCCATAGCTCGTCACACGCAGTTTTTAACTGTTTTTGACGTAAATGAATAAATAAAATTTGAAATGGTGCAGGAGATCTTCAAAAAGAAGTAGAATTTTCGCAAATTCTGAAGTTGTAATGAAAGCCATGACCATACAAAGAAAGAAATAAAGACCATAAAGAAATCAATGATATATAGTGAATTAGTTTACATTTGTATTGTATAATTTTTAAAAGACTTAATATTCCGGGTCAATGACCCCATCTCTATCAGGTTTTTGTCGTTTCCCTGATACATTGACCAAATGCTGAGATAGCCCCTTGTTTTGCTTCTGAACGTAAGTGTAGCTTCACTATGCTCACGTTTTGTTGAACACTCCTTTTGCTTTTAGTGGTATAGAAGTAGAGCTGAGAGTGAGTTACTATTGTTTTAGTAATGCAAAAAAATCTGCATCTACATTTCGTCTACCATTGCAAGTTTGTTTTCTATAACTCGGGAAAGAAATATCTACAATAGTTTTTCAAATGTTGCTAATCTCGCGCTTTTTTAAATTTTATTATATCTCTTTTATATTTTATTCATCTATCAACTATCGTATTTATAGTTAAAATGTTGGGAAGGGATTGTGGAACATATGAAAACGTGAACAAATAATCTTCTTCCCCATACGTCATATACAGTTTTCACTGCTTTTTGACCAAATAAATCAAATCAAATCAAATAGGCTCTTAGCAACCATATAAGTGCAATTTGCTTTATTGTAGATGAAATTTAAAGAAAATATTTGAAGTTGTCTTAGGAAAACATTTTGAAAATGCTTCAGGGATTTCATTTTAAGTTTCTCCAAAATCAAAAGATCCCTTTAAAATTATCTGGGCCACAAGATCGATTAGAGAATACTCATTTTGGAAAAAATCCTGCGAGTGGTTTAGGCATAAGTGTTATTCACAGAGATAAATCAGACATTTTGAGAGGAGAAAAAAAACTTTAAGTTTCTTGCTTTACTTCGTAAGAAGAGAAAGTATTGTAACCGTGCTCCGAAAATCGACCATTTTTGTGACAGGAAAACACTTATTGTCGGACCCCGCTAACGAAAAAAGGTGATAAATTTTGTTCCTGTATAAAGAAATTTACTTCCTCTAAAACGGCGCAGTTCTGATTTTCGTTGAAAATTTTGAATTTTCGAAAACTGCAAAAGTTCAAATTTCTTTCGGCATCTTCCTACAACTACAATATTAAAGATAGAGATTTTTTCTTTATAAATCTGTTGTTCAGAAACAGGTCTTAAAATACAGTAATGTATATTTTTTTTGAAAATATGAGTAGTTTTCGCGTAAATTTGCATGAAATATAGGCAATTTTTAAACCTTTTTTTCCACTTCTCCAAATTTTTCTTTAAATTTTCTCCTCGTGTATATCGGGTAAAAAAGGCGTTCGTCTCATTTTAGCTAACTCTGACTTTTCTAAAATAAAAAATAGGCATTGCAAAAGTACAATATAGATGTCATGAACCGTTTTTTGAAAAAGCTTTTATTTTCGCGTAATATCTGCTAGATGTTAATCCCATTTATTTAAAAATATGTCAAAACCCGGTCTAATTTTTCTTTAATTTTTTCCACGATTTGAGAAGAGGGCGCTTAAAAATATGGGGTAGGTCTGATTTCCAATGAACTCTAAAATTTCGAAAATTCAAAAGTTAGAAATAACGCGATGAAGTTGTGTTGTTGAAGCACAACTACTTTCGGTTAAACCTATCAACCGAATATTTCTGTCAAAATTTCGTGTAATAGTTTCTTTTAGCATTGCATATAACTTTCTCGATATTATATATAGGTGAGAATAAAACTGTTTCCTACTCACTATCAGACTGTGGGGCCGTCCATAAATTACTTACGCAAATTTGGAGTACTTTGAATATCCCCTCTTCCCGTAACGTAACCGTAACGCGCGCTTGACCCCCCCCCCTAAATAATTACGTAACGCTTGTGACAACACCTCCTCCCTTGTAAATGCAAGAAGTGTAAATAAATTACAAAATTTAAAATTATCGGCTCTTCAATTATTTCTCTTTTGTCAGTTTTTTTTCGAAAAATATTAGAGAGACTTTTTTTTGTAGCGAATGGAAACCTTTCTCAATAAACACGACGCGTTTTCATATTACCAACATGGATTCCGAAAATCAAAATCTACGAAAACAGCCATTTTTTTTCTTTTCTTAAAGATGTTGCCTCATCATTGGATCAAAACGAAGCAACTATTGGAATATTTTTAGATCTTGCAAAAGCTTTTCACGTCATTGATCATAACATATCGCTTTTAAAATTACCTTCATATGGAATCCGTGGTATTGCTGTAGATTGGCTATGTTTGTATCTTAAACAACGATCTCAGAGAGTAGAATTACCTTACTGGAATGATGAAACTTTATGTACACACCTTTCCAGTTCTTTGCCAATTGCGCGTGGAGTCTCGCAAGGTTCGATTTTAGGCCCTATTCTCTTCCTATTATACGTAAAGGATATGCCCTTAGCGATTCGAAATGGAAGAACAGTTCTCTTTGCGGATGATACAAATATTCTTTGCAATAAAGAAACCGTATATAGTACAATTACAGATGTTTCAAATTGGTTCCGTAATAACAAATTAATAGTAAATGAAAAAAAAGCTGTTTCAATGCAGTTTTCCATTTCAAATAAACAATTCTGTACTCCATTGAAAATGAACGGTGTGCCATTGACTGATGTTAATGTAACAAAATTTTTAGGTCTATCCATTCAGTCAAACCTCAAATGGAATGCCCACTTAAATGAATTGAACACAAAATTAAGTTCATTATGCTACGCGTTCAGAATTCTTACAAATTCCGTCAGCCTTCATACTGCTCGTTGTGTATATTTTGCCAATGTTCATTCCCGCCCGAAATATGGCATAATATTCTGGGAAAACACATCTTATAGCTCCCAGACTTTCAGATTCAAAAAAGCAAATCCTGCCCACGTGATTCTTTTTAAGGCTCTCTTTATTAATCTAGGAATTTTACCATTACCTTGTCTCCTGATTTACGAGTCAGTAGTTTTTGTCAAAAATGACTTACTTAAGGTTGGGAATATATTTTCAGCAAACGCCGATGTCTATAAGTATAACACACGACGTAGTAATCATATTCATCAGGTGGCAATATCAACAGCTCACTACAAAAAATGCACATACAATCCATGTACAGTACTCTATAACACTTTACCAGATGACATTAAACGATTAAACTCGATAGAAAAGTTTAAGTTCCAAGTAAAATCTTTTCTGCTGCATAACTATTTCTATACAATTCGAGACTATACCGAGCATCAAAAGCAAAGTAATATTAATTTTAACAATGATAGTTAAAGTAATTATTTACCATTTGGACTGTATAATTCTAAAGAACCTGCAACAAGTATTGTACCACAGCTTCCCGGTCGATGGCCCCCATCTCGATCAGGTTTTTCGTCCAGTGTCCCTGATACTTTGAGCAAATGCTGAGATGTTTTTGTTTTGCTTCTGGACGTAAATATAATTTCATTATTTGTGCACGTCTTCTGAATTGCAGTAGGGAATATAGTTATTCAAATTATCGTTTTCCGTATTGTCGCGGAAAAAAGTATTATTCTTTCATGAAGAACATGATGAGGGTTAAGGGCACAAATTTATAGCTAATTTACCTTTGAAAATATATTTTATAACATAGAGGCGAATATTTTGTCAACAAAACTTGAAAAAAAACGCTCATTTTTCTGTATTCAAAATTCGACGAGAATATAGTTTACGATAGAGATCACAGAATTATGAAAACGTGCACAAATTTCACTTCTCCCCTATAGCTCGTCACACACAGTTTTTAACTGTTTTGACGTAAATAAATAAATAAATAAAACAAATTAATTAGTTAATATTTTAGTATAAGAATCCAAAAAGAATTTCAGAGAATTTCAACAAATGTAAAAATGTAAAAAAAAAATGTTACGTAACACTAATCCAATACTCCTTACCCCTATGAAACACAGCGTAACGCGGCCTCAACCTCCCTCCCCACTCTTTAGCCTTAGGTACGTAATTTATTGGCTACACCGGTAGTGTACGATAAAATAATTGTAAACAAAACAATTGGCTTTTGAACCATGGTAAAAGTAGACTAGGAATGGTCTAGTGCATATCGAAATTTTTGGGTGACTTAATTTAGTTTTCGTGTAATTTTTGAAAGGCTAAACTGGAAATTATTGTCTGAACCATTGCATTAATTCAGTGTCACTTGTCGATGTTTATATTGAAATTTTTAAATGATTATAAAAATAATAATAAGAAGTTAATTCATTAATGGAAATACTCCCTACTTACTTAGTAACATGAATTTGGTTGATACGGGAACATTGTTTTTAAACTACAAAATGGTAAAATAATTTTTTAAATTAAAAAAATATAGAGAGAGAAAATATATAGGGAATTGTCAAAATATTTTAGAAGACAATGCCAATAGTACATGCAATATTTGTCTAGAGTATGTATGCATTATGAATAGGAATGTACTTCCGTACATACAAATAATGTAATTGTACGGTATTGTACATGCGTACGCATTATTTGATTGTAAATTTCTCCTACAGGTGTCTCTACGGAACGGCAGGTAAATTCTACCCTAGCTCTCCTGGCGGTACGAAGAAGCAACTGCTCTCAGCCGCAATTGAGTGGAATCTGACATGTATGCAACTGGAAAGCAAGGAGGCCTTTCGGGATCTTTTGTGACGTGCTTGAGTGGTTATGGGGGGCTGCAACTACTGGGGGTGAACTTGCTGTCAGTGCATTATTTGTAATGTTATTTCTGTGAACAAAACGGCCAGTAAAAATGTCTGATCTCTTCAAATCAGCGATGGGATACTTCAGTAATAGTAATAGTAGTGGGCAAGACAATGAACTTGTTGGACAAGTAGTGGAAGTAGGAAATAGTAAATTACGTGTGAAGAAAGTTATTGCAGAAGGTAATAAGTATTAGGAGTCTGATATTGTAGAATGTAGACCAAAATCTGAAAGTAATTTGTAATGTAATTCAGGGCATATGCACTTTTCCACTTGTCATTGCTGTAATTTGAGTATCATGAAAAATACTTTGGTGGATTATGTTGATAGAAATGTCAATTTTTCCAATTTTGATTTTATTTTTATTAGGAGGATTTGCCTTTGTATTTGTTGCCCAAGATGTCAGTACTGGAAAGGAGTATGCACTTAAGGTTAGAAATCCTAATGTTGCAAATATTTTGTTTCCTTCCTTGATATGATTTCTCATGCTTTGTTAATTATTCAGAGACTGATGGCTGCTGATGAAGATGCCAAGAGGAATATAATGCAAGAAATCACTATTCTTGTATCCTTTTAAACAGATGAGATGTATGAGTTCAGTTTTGTGATACATAATTTTTTATTACGTTTGTATTTTGCTTGTATTAGAATTCTGGTTTTTAAATATTATTTGTATATCCTTAACTTAAAATCAGAAAAAATTGTCTGGACACCCAAATATTATTGAATTTGTTTCTGCTGCTTTTATTGATAAAACAAAAACAGGGCACGGAATGGGTGAATTTCTTTTATTGACAGAATTATGTATGGGTGAGTATTTTACTCTTATTACCTGTCCTGTTTCTTGTTACAATTCCCACCATTTACCTGAATTTTTGGGTTTTGTAGGTGGTAGTCTGGTAGATGTTCTGCAAGCAAGAACAACTGCCTTGTCTCCAGATGTTGTCTGTCGTGTTTTTTGGCAGACATGTAGAGCAGTTAATCACATGCATTCTCAGCAACCTCCTATCATACATCGGGACTTAAAGGTTTGCAGTTCCAAATCATTTTTGTAAGAAAAGCATGTACACTACTGTTTAATATATTGTGTACACTGTTATCTCTTTATTGAAAGAGTTCTTCTTCTCAATTTATGTTGAATTTGTTTTGAATTAAAAGTCTGTTCTGTGATGTTAATGTTTGGATGAATATTCATTTCATGATTCCAAGAATAAAGAAATTTACGTTCAAGAGAAATGGTAATCTGATTTATAAACTTTTTCTAGTAGAAAAATATGAAGAAATATAATTCCTTTATTACCTAGAAAATGAGATATTATTGTAATGAATATTTTTTCTCAGATTGAAAATCTTTTAATTGGAGTTGATGGTAGTATAAAGTTGTGTGATTTCGGAAGTGCAACATTACAGTCCTACCATCCAGATCCTTCATGGTCTGCAAATCAAAGGTCTCTTCTTGAAGAAGAAGTAAGTTATATTTATTGAAACTAGTGTAACTCTAAAATTATTTCATGTGAGAAGTTTGAAACATGAATTGTGTTTTTTTTAGATGGCACGATACACAACTCCGATGTACAGAGCTCCTGAAATGGTAGACACTTGGAATAATTATAGTATTACTCATGCGTCAGATGTATGGGCTCTAGGATGCGTTCTTTATTTGCTGTGCTACATGCGCCATCCATTTGAAGACAGTGCCAAACTCCGTATACTTAACGGCAATTATAGTATCCCCAGTGCTGATAGTAAATATGCTTGTTTTAAAGATATTATCCGTAAGTACACAGCAGGTAAAAGGATAATAAGATGGAAGTTTTGGTCAGTGCAATTTTCTGAACTGTGCTGTTTTGTCTTAGGTGGATGTTTGCAAGTGAATCCTGTTCAGAGATTAGGTATTTCTGATGTGTTAGATCGGTTGGGTGCTGTGGCTGAAACCCAAGGTTATAGCCTTAAGGAACCTTTGAAATTGGAAGGAAAGCCAATTAATTCTAATCCTAGTCCTGGTTAGTATTCGTTCATAATATTATATATAACTACTTCAATTTTTGAATAGGACCTTAAAAATCATTCTTGATGAAACTCTAGTTTTGGAATTTTGACATATTTTTGTGAAACATAATGTAAATGAAATGCTTCAATTTTGTAATACAAAAAATAGGAATCCATACATTACAATTGAGTAAACTGAAATGTTTATGATTATGGATACATACATTCTTTGCAAAAGTTGTTCTCAATTTCAAGACTTGTTCCTCAAAATATAATCATTGGAATTATTGTATATAAGTAAAAATGATATAGGATGGAATTACTTTCAAAGCTTTTAGTTTCAGAAGAAAGTATGTGCCAAAATCACAATTTTTCAGTGTATATTTTTGAATGGATCGATGTACATAGGCTAATAAATTTCAGTAGGGCCTTCAGGCCACTGAAAGCCAAATGATGCTCAAAATATTCTAAATAGATATCTAAATTTTCTGTATAAATTTTTCCTTCTTTCCACATACTTATTAATTAAACCCTTATGAGAGTAAGTTCTTCAATTACGTGTTTATATCAGTGCAAGATAAAATAAATATAATTTATCTTATTCAAGTAATATTGAACTTATAATTATGCTTTATTTTTTTGCATTATAGTGCACACTCCAAGTGCTCCTGATGCCAGTGTCCCACCAAAGCAAACAGATTCCCCCGAAGGAAGGAAGCCTCCACAACGACCTAGCAGACCTCCCGCATCGCCCCAGCGCCCTGAAATGCCAGCGAGACCTGCTCCCCCTGTACATCACCCTCCTTCCCACGCAGCTCCCCCATGCCCTCCACCCACGTACCAACAACACCCGCCCACTGCTCAAGCAGCTGGAGGTGGTGGCCTATTCTCTTCCCTTAGAGGAGGAGCTGGTAGCTTCTTGAAGAACCTAAAAGACACATCTAGTAAAGTAATGCAGACTGTACAACAGTAAGTTGTTTTTTTATCTATCTATATATATATATATATATATATATATATATATATATATATATATATATATATTATATTCATTAAATAATATGTGAATATGAACAAAAGGTTTTAATGATGTAATCTGATTATGTTACCATGCATCTGTCACACCTGATGTCCACTGTAAACATACTACTGCCCAGGGATCTTGTGTGTCATAAATTGATATTATATTGATGCATATTGATAAATTCCTTTACAAATAATTAACTTTTTAATTGTAAAATATGAAGTTGTGTACTTTACAAATTATTACTCATTTAGAAATTTAAATTATAGATTGTGTGGGTTAAATTTAGGTACCAGAATGGTTTATAACAACCTATGTACTGAAGGAGGATTGTTTTAAAATTTTATTTCTGCATAAAATGTGTAATTTATTTATTTAAAAAATATTAATTAATTTATGGCTTTAAAATACACACAAATGGTGTAACTTTTGATAACTTCCTAAAACTCTACATTTCAGTTTGAAAGAACTCAAGTGAATTGACAAATTAGACCAAAAATCTAATTGTTCTTTTCTTTACACAGGAGCATTGCAAGATCTGATCTTGACATTAGTTACGTTACATCACGTTTAGCAGTAATGCCTTATCCTGCAGAGGGTTTGGAGTCTGCATATCGTAGTAACCATGCAGATGATGTACGTGCTTTTCTAGAGTCTCGACATCCTGGTATGTGCTTTCCTTACTAAATCTAATTATTTTCAGTTATTTTTTAAAAGCATTAATTATTGATTGTCATGTGACAATCCAAGCTATCACAATTATTTTTTTATGTGGCATTCCTGATATATTGTGTCTTAAATTGAAAGATTCATCTCTAGACAAACCTATGCCACATTGTCAACAAAAGAAGATATTACTAAAATACCCCTCACACCAATTATTTTATTTTGTGCAAGTATTGGTGGTGCTGTTGTAACAAATGATAGTGAGGAGGACTGTCAGATTGAAACCTTATTTCTCAGAAAGAATTCAATGACTGTATAGAGCTAAGCCCTTGGACTGTTTTACTCCTTCCATCCAAAAGTGGCATTATGTTCTGTGTTTTGTGTTGTTTTTGTTCTCTATGGCACTTTGTTGCACACTCTCTCTTCCAGTACTGTTCTCATACGCTTATTAATGCTGCAAGATTTGTGATACTCATATATTTTGGAGTAAATTTAATGTAGAATTCCAAAAATGTGTTAATTATTAATAGCTGATTCATTCCATCAAAAGATGTAGAAACATAGACATTATAATTGAATGTACTTCAAACTTCCAAATACCTCCATCTGGAAATATCTGGGTTAGTTTGAATGTGGTTAAAGATGTTCAATTCAAGAATTGAGTTTTATTTATTTAGGACATACATTTAGTCCACAAGGGTAGTTGAAATTATTATACAGGGAATTAAGAAACCAAGCAACAGGATGAATAGATTAATTAAAAAAACACTTTGGAATATATGTGACTAAAGAGACCAAACTAAGAATCCACAACATGATATCTAAACCAATCCTCATGTACAGTTCAGAAGTCTGGTCAATGAAAAGTGGTGAGCAATGCAAATGATATTTCTCTGACATCTTTCAGGAGTGACACTAAAGGACAGGCAAAGAAATTAAAGACATCAGAAAGAAGATAAAAGACAAAAATTATAGTAGAAGAAGTAAAGAATGAACAGAGGAAAATGGCTCTTTCACATTAACAGGATGAAACAAGAAAGATTTCCAAAAGCAGTGTTTGAAGTACAAACCAATCGGGCAAAGGGACGTGGGAAGTTCACAAAAGAAATGGCTAGATCAGGAACACCTGGAGGTGTAAACCTCCTAGTCTACTGGGAAACAGGAGCAGGCGACAGGCCTAGCATCCTGCAGTTTATGTTGATGATGATGATGATGATGATGATGATGATGAAGGAACCAGAATGCCCTTCAGAGCAGTCTGGAAAATACCTAGAGTTACTGAGAGCACGAAGACAATCTGCCACTCTCTTTTATCTCTATTACAAGAAGTAGTCAGTATACATACACATTTCAAAGTGTTTACCCATGTTGTCCCTGGACATGTGGTGAATTATCATTACTTTTCAACTGAAAAATATTTTTTTTATTTTCACATATATATTATGTAATGAAAGTTATGTAAGGTGAAGTGGGGCCAGTGCGTTAGTTGGCCATATTTCTTTATGTCATTTTGTTACATGGACAGCCATTTTAGAGTATGGTGCAAACTACATGCCTATCCACGCTAACTCAGCAGAGCCCTCTGGTTCAAGAGATAACATCTCTGGGAGGTGTCGTAGTCACGTGTGGTGTTTCAACTTTCAGTCAAGTTGATGGTATCTGAATGAATCCAACATTATGTCTTCAAAATCTTTTTTGACAAATTAGTGGGATAAGTTATGTGTTCTGTTGTAGTACTTTACGCACATAATTGAAAAGTCATTTAATCTTTTGGTTTGAGTAAGGAAAGCTATATGATGCACTTACCTCAGAAAAAATTCAACAAGGGGTAGGTGCATTTTAAAAACGAGGGAAAGAGTATGATAATCAGCACTTGCTCCTTGTTTCTATTTAAAATATGACGAAACTTAAGTAAATGCTTTTTCGATTATATTTTGTCAATTATTGGTAATTTTTGAATATATATTTTCTCAAAAATACTTAGGTGAATCTAGTCCCGTTTTTCGCGAACGAAGCGAAAAATTATTTTTTAAAAAAAAAAGCAATATTACAATATTGATGAAAGACATTTTTACTTTCCCGTATACGTACTGTATATACGGAATAATATATGTAGTTTAGCGAAAGTTATCTAATGCTGCACAAAAAAATGGCGAAACTTCAGCAGAAAAAAAATCCATTGCCGGGCCCTGAGAATGAAAGAGTGGATGAAATCAGTTGCTAAATTAAGAAAAACTAGTGATGCTACAGAATGGAAAAGACTTTCCCGTATTAGCTTTCTGTTTCCATGGGTCTGGACTAGCTATTTGGAATTGCCACATACTCTTGCCAGCTGCCATCTATCATTGCCCAAGTACATTTTTTGACATTTTCTTAATTTTTCTATTTCCTAATGGTAGAACGGAAATATTAATTTTAGAATAATAATAATAAATAAAAAAAAAGTCGTCCTAAATGACAATTTTCTTTTAAAAATGTATTGCTGTTTTTAAGAAAATTTACAAATTGCTGGAAATGTGCATTTAAACGTTATGAGAGAACTTTCAAAAAAATTACATTTGTCTTAATTTTTGAAAAAAACAAAAACATACCCCAAAATGAACTTTATGCCGTATTAAAGAGTGCAATTAGCACTAGCCATTTAAAAAGTTTGAACAAAAAAGTTGAAGCCATTTTTGAGAAAATGGCGTTTTAGCGTTTCTGAAAAGACAGAGTTTTGAACTCTTTTTCACAGAAAACTATTGAATTTTCGAAAAAACTTGACATTATTGAAAGCACATGTACTCATTAATATAATAATGTGAACAAATAGTCACTAATGTAAATATTAACAATGAAAGAGACAAGTCAAAAAAATTGTATTTTTGTAATTTTTAAAAAAACAAAAGAATAGAGCAATATGACGTTTATGTCATCTCAAAGAATACATTTAGTACTCTCCCTTCCAAAAATTTGGAGCCGTTTTTTAGAAAATTTGGTTTTTGTAATTTTTTAAAATTGCTTATATTGCACGCAATATTGGCGGAAACTACTACAATTTTAAAAAATATACATGACCTTAATGAAAGAACTCACTTTGGAGAACAAATTTTACTTGGAGCAAAAATCTCTATCTTCAATTTTGTAGATAGAGTTAACCATGAAATTCATACCTATGCCACCTTAATAAGTGTATTTTATTCTATTCTTACAAGAAATTTAAAGAAAAAATTTGGAGCCGTTTTTGGGGAAATTTTTAAAATGTCTGGGGGGCTTCATGTAAAATACCCCGACATTTTGAAGAAAGTTTTTCAAAATCATGGCACATCGAGTGGACGCAGATTGACCAGGGAATACTCATTTTGAAATAAATCGCATGTATGATTTAAGAACCAGTGTTGTTCACAGACTGACAGACAGATGGACATACGGATATTTTGACAACACCCACTTTTTCGGTATCAGGGGACCCCAAAACATGTATTTCCGTTAAAATCTCCAAATTGACTTTCCACAGCATTACATAACTTTCCCTATACTACGTATAGTACTCAGTATATACGTACGTATACAGGAAAATAAAATTTAGTTCTGTAAGAAAGTTTTTTTTTTAGTAACTAAAGGTTGTTTTAACATAATTTACAGGTGAAGTTAAAGCAATGTACAGAAAAGTTCTCAAAATTTGCTCTAAATTTTTTCTTTAAATTTTTCCACAGATGGAGAAAATTACATGGGTCTCATTTCCATTGAACTCCGAATTTTGAAAATTGCATAAGTTAGAAAGAATGCAAGAAATTGCTAGTTTTTTAAATGTCTGGAATAATTAGTTCAGTATGCCAGGTAACCAGGAGGTTCCCTCCTATGCAATAATAAAAACTATTTTGAATTAAAAAATTAACTAAAATAAAATTAATATAAAATTCCTATCATTGAAGTAACCAACTTCCCAATCCTCTTGCATCTAGTGAATTGAGGTTTCAAGAAAAGGTGCGTAGATACGTGGGTGTTGATGCAAAGGACTTGAGATTGAATCTCAGCGCAGAGAAAAAAGTTTTTGGTGGTTGGAAATACTTTTGCAGTTTCCTGTAATTGTATAATATTGCCTCTCTGTAACCGTTCTGCAAGAAAATATGTGCTGTTCTGGCATCACTAGTATCAAAATATAAGTAGTTTTTGGGTAATTTTGAGATATATTGTCTGTATTTTTCGAGTAATGTGTGAAAAGTTAGTAGGATAGAAAGTGCTCTATAATTATATTACATAACCATTGCCAGTAATATGAGAAAGTATGTGATTTGCTGCACCTCTATTGAAGTCTCTAGTTCAATTTCTGTGGAACAAAGCAGTTTTTCAAGTAGTTTCTTTCTACAGGAGCAATCTGCTCTCGATATTTGTTCCATTGTATTCAAAGATTTATTATGTTTAAGTTAAGTAATTCACATTCATTCTCCCACTTAATTTATGAATGACAATGGAAATGCTCCAAACATTTCTGAGAATTAATTGTAGTGTGTATGTTCCTTTTTGATGATTCTGAAGTATTTAGAGTAACCTTTCAAATCTGTCTACTTCATTTCATATAAGAATGTATTTCAGGAAGATATAAATTATTGGAATGGTAAGAATCAATTCTTATTGATTTATACTTTTCATTAAGTGGTGCAAACAGAAAGCAGTTCCAATTATAAGCTTGCGTGTAACCCAAAATATTATGCTACTCATCAGTGAAATTGTAAGTGTTGTCTTTTTCATGTTTTTTAAGCAAAATGGATGTATTCAAAATTTGAAAGAATGTATAATTCAGTATGTTCTTTTAATGCTGTTTATGTACAATTACATACAGTGGATGTATTTCAAATCAAAATTTGAATTGAAATGTTAAAATTATGTAGATCTCAGGCATACAATTGAGAAGAAAGGAAGAAAAGATCATTTGAATTTAATTTTGGATGTTTACAAAGTGTACAAGTTACAACGGTTGTTTCTTTCCAGGTGGACGTTACGCTATTTACAATGTATCTGGAAGATCTTATACTGCTGGACGTTTAGGTGGCAGTCATGTGGTTGATTGTGGTTGGCTGACCAGTGCAGCTGGAGGACTTGTACGTCATGCACCCCCTCTGCATACTTTGTATTCTCTTTGTGAGGATATGTACATGTTCCTTCAGCAAGATCCCAAGAATGTGTGCATTGTACATTGCACTGTAAGAACATTTTATATATTTATATTTTTTAATTAAAAAAATGTTCAATTTGATTAACAAATTTATTTTGATTGCTTTTTAGGATGGAAAAGCTGTTTCAGCAACTTTGGTATGTGCTTTCCTGATGTATATTGGAATGTTTCAACGGCCAGAAGATGCTGCTCAAATGTTTGCAGTGAAACGTATGCCTCCTGGACTACATCCTTCAGAAACTAGGTGAGAACAAATGGATCAACACATCCTGAAACATCTCTTTTATTGATTTAAGTACAAGAAATGTCCATGGGGTGTTTTTTTTATTTTTTTTATTTTTTATTATTATTATTATTATTATTATTATTATTATTATTATTTTTATTTTTTTTAATACTACACTGATTTTTTAGTTCAGTTGCCCAAGATACCAGCTACTTGAAATCAAGCCTAAAATTAAAGTAAATTTGATTTGGAATTGTTAATAACGATTTCACAACCAAACATGTAATGATAAATGCAATAATTACAATTTTGGATCCACAAAATCTCAAGCTCATGGATTGAAAATTATTTTAATTCCTTTTAAAATTAGATAATGAGCACATAAGTTATTAAATTGAAAGTATTTAAGTAATTTTCAAAATTTATTTCCTTATGACAGATATCTACAATATATGAGTTATCTACTGAGGAAACCTCCAGTGTTTCCTCATTTTAAACCTGTCACACTTGTTGCCATTACTCTTCAACCAGTGCCTCTCTTCACCAAAATCAGGTAAATGTTCAGAAATCAATTTAATTTAATTTAATCTGTAAGATGTAATGATTGACGATTTTTAACTCATATTATTTTACTACTTTGTATGGTTTCTTCTTATAACAGAGATGGTTGTCGGCCTTATGTTGAAGTGTACCAGGGGGATGATCGAGTTCTAACCACAATGCAGGAATATGAAAGAATGAGACTTTTCAACTTCACTGAAGGGAAGGTATATATTTATCATTTTGATTATTAAAATAGTGTGTTGCTTCTCGTGACAAATCATTTTATTTTTTTTAATTTTATTATTCTTTTAGGGTGAGACAGACTCTAAATGGCATGAACAAATTCAAATGCTCACAACTTCTTTAATATTGAAAGAAAGAATTTCAAAATTTGTTCTGTGAATTAAGAATAAGTTATTGCATCATTCCATGTTTTTCAAAATTTGTAACTTTTTTTTTTCAATGCAAGTGAGAAAATCTTAGAATGTGTCTGTGGACAGCATGAGTGCAACACAAGAATCGAGGGATTAAAAAGGCATTTAGAGCTGTCTTTCAACTGAAATAAACTTTATCACAAGTGCATTTTTATCTTTCGGACCAATTTTGTGTCAGTTTCCCATTAATTTAAATTAAAAATATATATGAGAGAGGAAAGTGGCATCAAGTAAAATATTGTCCTTAACCCTTTCCATGCCGATTTCCTCTTTAAATGTCTGATGCAGCAGCACCCAGCGCTCTCCATTTAATTGGCAGTTTGGAGCAGGAACAGTAGCAAGACGTAATAAAGGGTATTAATATTAATAAATAAGTTTAAACACAAGATACTACCTTCAAAGTAGTACTTGCTCTAGTAGTATAATTTAACAACCCAACAATGGATTAACACTAAAAGTTGCAAAATTATGCCACCAGAAAGCTCCAGTAATGACTGTGCATGCACAGATGCGATAACAAAGAGCTATGTCTGTGAGCCCAAATTTAATTTGGGGGTTAATGGGTTAAACACAAAGCATTACCTTCCTAATCTAGTTCAGATAGATCACTACTAGCAGTATTAAAATTTAATTCATTTAGTTCGCTCTCTGTTATACTCGCATGCTTTGCAGCCAATGCTATTTATATTTAGTAACATCTTCACAGAAGGTAAGAAAATACGGTATATTTCAAGTTACATAAAGCAAACCAACAGAAAAAGTAAACCATTAAAGCTTTTGGATGTTGCCATACAAGATGGCACAACCAAACAGCACTGGTCCATACCAAGGGACCAAAGATTAATACTGAGAAGTGTGGGTGTAACTGGGTGGGCCATATGACTGGAACTGGAAATTATGCTGTGGCCCACCCAGCGAGACAGACGCTCAGAAAGGGTTAAAGACTAACATACCTCTAGATGTATATTCTTTTTTGTATGAAATGTTGTTGACTTCAAGAGCAGCCCTGCAGTAATATAATGGTAGCGTGGTTCATTTCAGGCTACTCTGCCTCTCAACGTGACTGTCCTTGGGGATGTGACGGTGGTGCTGCTACATGCTCGACAGAACTTGGGTGGAGTCATGTCACAAGGTCGACCTACAGGCATCAAAATGGCGCAATTTCAATTCCATACTGGGTTTATTTCTGATGATGATACAACATTACGGTATACAAAGTAAGTATAACATCATAATGATAGTGAAAAGGTCATTTATCTTTCCTACAATCATGCCCTAGGCTGTATCACTGCCAGTTGTGCTTTGTACTCGTTACAGCATTGAGTTTTCAAATTTTTTTTTACTATCATTATTGTTGCATTCAATATCTTTAGTAATTTTTGTATTTTCATTTATTGACAATTTAAAAATAACATTGCATAAAAAAAAGTTTTATAACTAATCAAAGAAAACTATTAATAATGCTGAATATTGATTTGATTCATACTTATGTAGATATGGAATTGAAAATAATTACTAAAAAATAATTATAATACCCAAGATTTTGTCGGCATATCATGCACTGGAAATTGCTGCGTGATAGATGTTGCCCCCCCCTTTTTTTTTAAATTTTTGAAGCTTTTTTGAGTGTGGTATTTCAATTCTTTAGATCTGATCTGGATGAGTTGGGAAATCCAGACCATTATCAAGATCGATTTATGGTAGCAATGAGTGTATTTGTTATGGATGAGGAGAAGAGGCCTACTAAACCCATGTCTTGGATGAAAAGCAACAACTTCACCCCTCAACTCAGCGTGCTATTCTCAACGCGAATTGAGCAAGAAGAATGCATTGACACTTTTTGTAAGTAAAAGTAGAAGTGTTATTGAAAACTGGTATGCTAGAGATGATAAATTTGGTGGCTCAAACTTATTTACAAGGTCTTCCTCACTTTTATTTGCATGTTTTTATCCACAAATGGAAATTGTCCAACTTGTGTGTAGCAGTAAAAGACAGCCAAGCATCTACAGTGAGAATGCTGAGAAGGGAAGCTATCCTAAAAATGTTTCTCCTTTATAGTTTGAAGGCTTTTAACTTCCTGATGGAAGAGAAAAGTAGCCTTCTGAATGTTCATATAGTACATCCCTCTTTAAGATTTCCTGTGATTGATTTAGGATACACAGCTTTCTATAATTTTTCATTATAATGTGACAGTACCCCACTATCTCTCTTTATCTATTCTTATTTTTATTAATATAATTGTGTTGGCTAGCTCTGCTTTATTTGTTTAATTGGGCACTTTTAATACTTACGATCTCAGGGCTAGTCCGTTTCTATCTTGTGGGGTGAAAATACCACTCGTACAAGGATTCAACTGGTGAATATTTCTACTTATGTTTTAATCTATTAATATTATTTTATCTATTAATTTACAGATTCTACTCATTTTTTAAATAATAACACATTGTGTTGTGAATAATATTACAGCGACATGAAGTGCTGGCTGCTAAAAATCCGCTGTAGTTCTGCACTGCATCTAAAAATTCACATTTAAAATCATGACACAGTCTAACTTATTAACTTTTGTACAACTTGTGGATGTACATCTTCCGCCTATCAAATCACAGGAAATCTAACTTTAACTTTCTCGAAAGAATTCTTATGCCCTTCATGGCCACATGACACCACTGTACCAAGTCAAGACCACGTTTGATGAAAACATTATATCTGTCAATACAACTGGTCTGCTGTTCAACTGTTCTGATAGTTACTGCCTGAGTCCGATGCTAATTTGTGCGCTGTAATAGAGCTATCAGGATTCTCTTGTCTTTGCTAACAGTGCATCTTTCTATTAAATAACACTTATAAAAGTATTATCCTAATATTTAAAATATCAATGTGAATTTGTCTCTCTTGCTCTTTTATGACATCTTACATCACCAATTTCTGTTTATATATTTTTGAGTTTTCACTTCCTTTCTATTTTATTCCATTGACATATTTTTATTATTTTCTTCCAAAATGCTCAATAGGTATTTTCACCTATCTCAATAATCTTTTAATGAAGCTTTTACATTAGTACAATTAACAAAGGTTCTCAAACATATATTGAATATATCACAGGGGCAATTGTTTAGCATTCCTATCTGGCAGTTATCAATATGGGTTTGCGAGTATGTTTGCAATGCAAACATAGCATTATGTCTAAATGCTTTTGGAGAAGTCTGAAATTCAATAGTTTCAAAACAGTTGAGCTATCTATTAACCTGTGAATAAATTTAAATAAAAAGAAGTCATTTAGTCTGAGTTTTTTAGCAAACTAAACAAAGAATTGCTGCTGAATCATGATAATTGTGATTAGGAAATTGATCACTCAAACCAAACCAAGCCGCTAGCAATTCTGAAGAACTCTTGAGATCAAACAACAGAGGAAAATGTCAGTCTCACAATCTTAACTTAAAGAATTCTCAGAACATTAACAGAGTTGAGTTCCAAGCAAGTTTCTGGAATAAATCTTAAGTATTTGATTGGTTTTGTTAATATTGTAATTTACATGATCCAAGAATGATATTTTGGAGTCAATAATGATAATGAGAACACGAATAACTTTAACAAATTCTGAGGGATAGAATTGATTTTATAGTGACAGTGAATTGGAGATTTTGTTAATGAGAATTCAATGGATTTATATTTAATAGGATTTAAAATAAGATTATTATGAGTACACCAAATTCATTGTGGAATGAAGTAGCCAGCTGCTGTGGCAACCCTCCATATCAACCCTTTTCAGAGAGGAAAATTCTTTGATGTCTAAGTTTGCAAACCTGTAAATACATCTTAAAATCCTATACCATGTTGAAGGTTCATTGAAATTGCTCTTAATAGTTGCCTATCAATTGGGGAAGGGGGTTAACATGGACAGCATCATTGTTTCTCATCTTTCTTTGGGCTAGGACTTTTATTATTGGAATATTTCTTAACCCTAAGTGGTAGTTTTGTTTTTCAATCTTTATCAAAAGGTTACAAAACATTGGTAACTGTGACCATGTGCAATTACATTGTGGAAACTCCAGCATTGTGTTGAAGCCAGATATGCCCATAAACACATTCCAAACTTATTTTAACTGACAATGCAGAGAACACGTGTACACTGTGAGCAATTCAGTGAATGATGGACTAGTTTTTCAAAGGAAAGAAGAGGCCATTAATGCCCCCATGGATATAGAAAATGTTGAAAATATACATGCCCTTGCCACACCTCAAAAACTGAAAGTAGTTTAACACAAACATCCCAAAAATGATTTTATTGAAATGACTAAATTCATTTAACATTAGTTCCTAATTATAAAACAAAAAAAATTATATTGCATTTAATCTGGGTTCCATTGTGGACCTCCTTTCCCATTCCCACCAACTAGTGTTCTCCAGATACCAACCATGCTGGCATTACTGTACAACTCTTAATTGTTTACTGTTGTATCTTGTTTGTGATATAAATATTTCCTCATTTTTCAGGTAACAATCCTCCTAGCAAAGGACCTCCTGTCCCCGGACCCCGCGGTGTTCGTCCTCCTCCTCCACAAAGACCACCAGGTCCTCCGCCCAGTGTCAAAGAATACAGAGATGACGATTTGCAAGATGAGCCAAAGGTAAGTACGTGGGTGAATGGATATAAATTCTTCTCTGTTCTTCTAGCAACATAATCACTAATTTTATTTAATTAAATGATTTATTTTTATTAAGGGGAAACTAAGCACCCTTATGGATTTATGTTTTTCACAGGAATGAAGTGAAAAAAATGTTTAAGGGGAAAAATGCTTAACTAAAAATATGGAAAATATAGAGGCAAAATACAAATTCAATATTTTGGCAATACTGTTGAAATAGAAATGTATTATCCATATAATTCTCTCAGTACATAAGAAAGTTCTCAGTTTTGAATAGTTTAGTCATAGACTGTTTGCTTTCCTTTGTATCTAAAACATGCATTTCCCCTTAAATTGGGACAATTTCTCCATAGTAAGTAAAACCCCGCTATAAGAGACCCCGTAATAAGAGAATCCCACTTATAGGAGACAAAATTCATGGTCCCGAGGTCAGTTGTATATAAACAATGCATTTGTTTCTCGCTTTTAAGAGACCCCGTTATAAGAGATTCCCGCGTGTAGTGGACAAGATTTTATTCCCCACCATGCGTTTCTTCTTGCTTGTAAGAGACAAAGCATGGGATTTTCCTCCAGGTGAATCAGGAATTTCCTCAGCGTGGTAAGGGTTGGGACACATGCTTAAAATAGGCTGGAGCAGGGATTCGCAACACCAGTGCCCACTGGGGGGGGGAGGTGTGCGAAATTCTTGTGAAGAAGGCTCATTCAGTTCAGTTCAGCTTCGTGTCTTGGCTACAAGGAAGACGCCTATAGTGCGACTTTTGTAACCGTGCCTCTAGAAGGTATCAGCTGTTTACGGTTTCATCCAATCGGAAGCGTCTGTGTCGCTAGTGATGTCACGATGGTAAATTTCAAGCTCCCGATTGGATGAAACCATCAGCAGCTGATACCTACCAGAGGCAGAGTTGAATAAATCACAGTACGTTGCTTTTAGTGTTTTGACCAGTATTTCCAATTGTTACTTTCTTTTATATGTACATGTATCCGTAACATAGAGAAAATAATGTAATGCTGCATAAAATATATTACGAGATTTTAACAGAATGCATGTTTTGGGGTCCCCTGATCCCTGATACCGAAAAAGGTTCGTTTTTTTCTTTCAAAACTTCCCTTCATCCGTTCGTGAATAACACTAGCGCCTAAACTATTCGTACATTTTTTTCCAAAACGAATATTCCGTGATCAATTTGGTTCCACTCGAAACTCTGTGGTTTTGAAAAACATTCTAAATTTTTGTGAGTACTGTACGTGAAGCTCGTGGGACGTTTTCAGAATTTCCCCAAAAATGGCCACAAATTTTTTCTTTAAATTTCTTGTAACAATAGAGTGAAATTCACTTACAGAGGTGGCATTGTTAGGATTTTCACTGTTAACTAAATTTTCGAAAATTGGAAAAGTTTGCAGTTTTTTCTACAGCTACAAAATTGAAGATAGAAATTTTTTTTATAATAAATTTTTTTTCTCTGTAATTAGGTCTTTTATTAACATTATGTTTAAAAAAAAGTTTTCATGTAATATTGAGTGAAATAATAAACATTTACAAAAACAAGATTTTCTCAAAAACAGCTCCAAATTTTTTCTTTAAACCTTTGGTAGTGATAGTTAAAAAGGTACTTTATAAGGCTCGTAACATCATTTTGCTCTATTCTTTTGTTTTTTCAAAAATTACACAAATGTAATTTTTTTTGTCAATATTTACATTAGAGGCGATTTGTTCACATAATCCATTTATGAGCACATGTGCTTTAAATGTAATAAAGTTCACTCAATAGATCTGGTTAAATGTGCTCTGGAATCAACTAATTTATGTTTTCTCAAGTTTAAAATAAGTGTACAAATCATACTAATCCACTAAAAATATGGTAGCATCTCATGAAACATGTCAAAAACGCATTTCCCACTTATAAGAGTTCCCGCTTATAAGAGACAAAATTCCATTCCCCCAGGTGTCTCTTATAAAGGGGTTTTAGTGTATTTGATTCCTGCATTTTTTGAATAACCTATACATATTTTTATTATGCAATGTTTTTGCAAAGCTCTACCATATAGCACTAGCACTCCTATCCTTTCATCCTATAGTTTTGTCAAGTCCTCTGTCAAGTCAAGCTCCTGTTAGAATCCAATGGAAAATGGATAGGTCCTCCATACCAATAAAACTGAAAAACTTGAACTCGAATGGATTCTTGAAGTGCTTCTAGATTGTCGTAAAGCTTCTCACTTATTGATCATATACATCATTATCTGATTATTAAACAGTCAGGATTTTTGGATGGATATGTGTGTGCAAAATGAATGAACAAACACATACCTCAAATAATTGAACTTGGGAAGAATTGAAGTTTAGCTTGGTCTTAAAAACAGCTGTGTGTAGACATGAAATACATATAGTGCAAATCGTTTAAATAGAGTTTTAGTTTATTAGAAATTATTGTCAATAGTAGTAGTAGCATCAGTATTATTACTACTACTACTACTACTACTGTTATTATTTTTTAATAGACGATAGTCTGTGAACTTCCAGAAATTAATCTAGATTCGTGAGGACAATCAGATCACAAAAATTATTGTTATTAAATGTTAAAGATTTTAAAGAAGTGTTTATACAACAGTATTGTACTTCACACTACTTTCAGATTTGAACTTTTTAATCTAGCTTCTGGTGAACTAGAATATACTGCACATATCAAAATTATTTATTTATTTATTAATGGTGGCAGCAACAAGCTGTTGTACACATATCATTACATCAGTATAATTATTATAATAATTGTAGTTCAACGTTGTGAGGCACAAAATTAAAATAAAAAAAGGGCTCACCTTATGTCAACTTCATAACATCTTAAATTCGTAAATTATTTTCTTGCTGTACTTGAATTTAATTTGTTGATCATTCTCTCAAAAACTTTTTAAATATCCTTACTTTTTTATGACAACCTGTTGTTCCAAACTTTTCCAAAAACAATGTTTAAGTTTATTATTAGAGTCACAAAGATCATGTGTACTGCGCCATTCGGCAACTGAATGTAAAGGCAAGAGTGAAAATCTTTAAGAAATGTTTTAGAGGAGAGGTGGGTAGGGGAAAGGAAACCAGAAGAGATGATAGATGTTGGTAAACATAGAAATATAATTATTGTTATTTTTCAACTTGGCTATGAATGATCAGGTATCAAATCGATTTTGATATTCACAGTTTCAGAAATAAACCTTGAATAGTTTTTGGATTCAGTGAGAACAATAGAAACATTACTAAAATCTATCATACATTCTATTGGCATCTTGTGTTTAGATCTAGAATTTAATTTGTGAGAAAGGTCTAATGATAATATTAATGTTTCCCTTGTCGGTCTGTATCTGTCTTCAATTTCCATTTACTCTGACTTATGTAGCTATTGTTGCAATCCAAACACTTTCTTTCATTTTCAACATTTTCTGTATTCTCCATGTTTTTCACAACTTTAGATAGATTGATCATTTTATTTGTGATATTGATATTAGCATTGTTCATAATTTTTATCAATGGATTAAATGGAAAGTTATTACCTTTGTATTGTCCTCTAATCTGGTCGTTATTTAAATTCTTAATTTGATGTAATCTTGTTATTATATATTTATTTACAAATGTGAGAAGATTCACATTTAATTGAAATTGAAATATTAGCTTTTATTTTCTTGCCTACTACCCACTTACGTAGGACATAGAGAGTATTGTAATGCATTGTATTGTATTGTATTGTTAAGTATTGCAGCGGAAAGCAGCAATTTTTCAGCAGTAAAATTTGTATTATGGGGCCGTGATATCAGAAAAGGGAATAAATCTTATAAGATACTGACTGAGTTTAGCACAGACCTAGATACCAGCTGAGTTTAGAATTGCCACTGCCTCTGGAGTGACTCTGACTAGGACGTCCTGGCATTCAAATACTACTGGCGGCAGACTTTTGACACTAGCTAGACAGCTGGGTTGAATTTAGCTGCTAGGTGGAGGAGAATTGTAGTGGCTGGCAGTTCTGATTAGTATTTTTCCCAGGATTCTTTGATCATTAGCAGGAGTGTGTCGGAGCAGTACCCAAACAAATGGGTCACAAACCACCCACAAACTTTCCTCTCTCTTCGTTGTCGTACTCCGTTCCCTGGCTTTCTCACCATCCAGCAGAGAAGGAATCTGAATAGAATAAAACATTCAGTGCCTCCCCTAATGGTAAAGGGACTAATGACATGTTGATGCAGTTGATGTGCCCTGAAATATCAATCAATTATTGCTACATATAGTAAATTATTTCCTCTAACAAATTATGTGGTCAAAATATATTTTTTGTGGGTCATTGACAGTGGCGTGTGGTGAAGGGTTTAGTTTGGGTAAGCAATAAAATCTATATGGCCAGTAAGCCATTCATTAGTTTCAAAAAGTTGGCTATTAAATTTCCTTACACAGGTTTTTGAAATAATAGATTAGTATCCGGCGTTGGTCTTCCTGTCTTAATAATGTTTTTCTTATCTTTAAAGTTCCGCAAAGCAAAATTTATCAATAAATCTCAAATCACTAACGTGTGTCCGTCTACGCCGCTGCCTTCGGTAGGAAGATCCATGTTCATGCTCTTCCTGCCGAGACACTAGCGGATGTAATCTTACTGGTTGTGTACCCTAGTATATAACTTGCATGGTAGTTTCACTTATAACAATAAACTAAAATCTGAATTAGCACGTATAAGCATGAATATATACTACACTTAGAATTACGCACTTCTGTGTACATACACCTACACACATTTATCTTTAAAAGCTAAGATTTTCGTTTGAAACACTGCTTTCATTTAAGTGAGGTCCTGCCACATAGCCAATTGCAGGCCCCATGAATCACCCCGAGCAAATCCAATCGCATCAGAGCTACCCGACGCCCCTTGTGTCTCGCACACACTGATGCTCGGCAAGCTCGTGTATTTCACAACTGCTGGTGTAAAATGACACCACACATGATTTATGTTATAAATAAAGTAAGATTTATTTTCTGTTAAAAATAAAGTAATTTTTTGTTCTAAATAACAGGGTACGCAGTATGTACATGAAGGACACGCCACTGGTCAGTGGTACTTTACAGGGTGGCCACTTCGTGGAAAACTGGGGAAAACCAGGGAATATCATTGCTCTGGAACAGTCAGAAAAAAAATGTCAGAAACTTGTAAAAGAATCATTAGAAATCAGGAAAATTTTAAGAGGATTATAAATCTAGATATTACTCCTCAAAAATATTAGTAGTGTTACTTTGTGCACAGTTTCTATTTGGCAAGAAAAATTTGTTAATTTATACTTTTCTAGCTCTCACATTTTACTCACAGCAAAATGAGAGAACTGGGCTGTTAGTAAAGAGTTGACTTTGTTAGATCCTATCTCACAGATTTAGTTTAAAACATTTTGGACGAACCATCAACTTATCAAATTATACACTGGCAATTTTATAATTTGAGTCTATTATTTTATAAAGTTGATACCAGGTGAATCTCCATTTTCTCATAAGTTTGTGCTCCTGAGTGTTGTTCAATTATAATTTTTATGTATATGGTATATTACAGATCACCTGAAAATGGATTTAAAAGTAGGAGTCATTGTGTAAAATAAAACAAAAACAATGGTATAAACACTCCTTTAAAATCTTTATTTAATTATGAGGGGCATTCAATAATTAAAGAGACAAATTGATCTGGAAAAATACATGTTTAATTTTACAAAATAGGACTTTTCCTACTATTTAATATATTCCCTACCAACATTTACGCACTTGTTCCAAAGGCTTACTAGTTTTTTTATAATGGTATTAAGAACTCTTCTTGGTGTTTGAACCACTTTCCCACAAATTTTTCGACAACCTCAATATTCTGGAACTTCCTCGCATGTAATGCCTCCTTCAGTGGACCAAACAGATGGAAATCAGATAGTGCTTAATCAGGGCTCTAAGGGGGATGAGGCAGTACCTCCCAACCCATTTTGTAAATGGTTTCATGGCTTTGTTGAGCAGTGTGAGGACTTGTGTTGTTTTGCTGGAGAATCCTCTTGAGATCTGTGACCTTTCTCTCTTATGACTGGCTTCACCTTGTTCAAAAGTAAATATAAGCAGTATTGGGTGTTCAAAAAATTGCACATACACCATCCCCAAGCATAGTCAACATAACTTTTCCTGATGATGCGGTCAAAATGATGTTTGTCAGTCACTGAGCCTTGACCACTTTTGAACTGTTCTATTCCACTTATAAAAATTCTCACGGTTCTTACAACTTTCACCATACATTTCAGTCGTTCCAGTGTTTATATTAGCTGGTTTTCCACCTTCAGCAAGTTCAACACGAATCACAGAATGTTGTTCAACCAATGTGGGATTTTCAAGTGGACTCACCATCGTTCAACTTAATTTTCAGGTTAAGAAACAACAATGCCATCCTCCAGATGGTCAGGGCTCATCCCAGTGATACAAACTTAAAGTCCTAAAATTACCAAACTTGTCTTACCCACGGTTTTTTCTCTGGACCAATTTGTCTCTTTAATTATTGAATGACCTACGTACAATAGTTTTAGTGATGTGATTGTCCTTAATTGAAGGGGGTCTAAGATTAATTTTTAGTTATTAGTCTTAAATGATAGCAAAGATTACAAACGAACACCAATTTGTTTCTTATCTTGTTAAAGCAATAGATAGAGCAAGAAAAGTGGACATGGAGTAAGATAAAACAATGGGTCAGTAACTTCTGGTTATTTGGTTTTCTTTTAATTATTTTTCTTGAATAAAATTTGAACAGGGTGATTAATTTGAATAATGAATTCCATGATGTTACTCAGACAAGGATATTAAAAAAGTCATATTTTAATGTAATAAGAATATTCATAATGTGAAGGTTCTAATTTTTCTTTGGCCTTTATTAAATTAATTTCATTAAAAAAAATAGAATCATCACATTTTATTTAAAAGGGTCGATGATTCAATGGCATACACCGCTGATCCGAAAACTTACCGTTTAATTATATTAACCAAAAACAATTCCAAAATTTAAAAGAAAAAGATATTTATTACAATAACTGGAAATTAAACAATAATAACAACAACAAAATAAAATGAACTTTACACAAAAAACTAAAGGAAAAACTTTACAGTCTGTTTGTAATTCAATATACGTCTTCCTGCTCACGTGCACAAGTCTTCAAACATCCTTCATATTTCCCATATCTTCCAGTTCCTCCAAGACATACATTTGGCAATCAAATAACTCAACCCTTACTTATGACTGAATGTCTCTCATTCCATAAACCTTTTCAATCGTCCACCAGACCATATGTCACCCTTGTTCAACAAGACATTCATTCTCCTTCTGGTTGTTGATTTTCCTCTTCTTAAGCAATCTATCTCTTGCCTTGGGGCTACAGCCTACATATATCAGCCCCAGGTGGCTGTGCCCACACAAGTACCTTTAGTATAAATATATGTTCCATGACATTCTGACTCATTACAATAAGCATTTAATAACAAACTATTATAGCTATTAACATACCTAGAAATGTTACAAGTTTAATTACTGCCGAAGCCAGAAGTTAAAAATCGAGGCAGAGTGTAGCGCTGATATTTTAAATTTGGGCGAGGCAGTAATAACACTGTATTATTTTGTGGAATGTTCGTCATTTTATTGGTCATAATAAAATCTGAAGATTTTGGCGAAAATTTACATTACTGCAATATGAAACAAATGAATTCTATTGCTTTGGCACATTCATCGATATTGTCCGGTGTTGCTTGCAATGCATCTATTTCAACAATACAATCGCATACCATGGCTCGAAGATGGACGCGGAAAAATTTGTCTCTTCTGCAAGCAATTTTAGATCCTGCTGCTGAAGTCGCACGGGATTTAATCGCAGAAAACTTCAAAGGATGATATGTAAAGGCATACCAAGAATATAAGGCTTGGAAAGTGCAGCTTCATGTCAATGTGGCCTTCACAAGATTGCAAGAGTGCCAAAAATTAAGAACTTGAGAAAAATTAAGAGTTGCTCTTTAAGAACAACTTCGACAAGGACATTGGCCGATTCAGGATCTTCGGTTACAGATTTGAAACATTTTGGTGAGTGTTGGAGTTTCACCATAACCGAATTCTATGTTGAAGAATCCTTGATAAATTAGGTGAAAATGGCAACAAGAAAATAAAAGACCATCGGCAAGGAAGTGACGCGTTGAATTCCAGTGGCAGCACCACTTTGTCAGTAAATATTATTGGAGAAGAGATTCATTTCATGGAATGACATGAAAATTATGCTAATTTACCCAATTTTTTAATTTTTCTAATTGCACAATTAATAACATTATAATTAACAATGAGCATCCCCTAGAATAATGAATTACTTTTATACCTATTTGTCTTGTAAATTGCCTTGTTGTGTTTTCATAATAAAGTTGGCTTGCGATGAATCAGTGGTTGTTTATGTACACTAAGGATGTTAAAACTTGTTACTAAGGATGTTAAATTTCTTAACAAACAGGTAGGGACAAGTGTCCTTAACAAATCTGAAGGGTTGGAAGTTAACAGGGGTTAAAGATGCATGTGACTGATAAACATATAAATGGTTGTTTAAGAAAACATTTGTATTTCTGCACCTCTGTGTTTTCTAGAACATCACTTTTATTTACAAAAGATTTGCTTTTTTCAGCCAAGTATCCCTGCTGAAAACGGTCTTGCTGTAAAACCCCCCAAACAGCCAGAGCCAGATCTCCCTCAGGAAGCAGATTTGCTGAACATAGACATGGATGGTTCAGGAGACAAATTGGCTTCTGATGTAGATTTACTCAACATCTCTGGCAGCCAAAAACCATCTCAAGCCCCAAGTAATGTCGATCTCCTGGGAGGTTTCGAGACTTCAGCACCCTCTAATACCTCACAGTCATTTGGAGGGTTGGAGGACTTGTTACAGAATGCTAGCGATCGGGGTGCTCAACCACAACCAAATGTTTTATTTGACCCATTTGGTTCTTCAGGCAATGCCCAGGTACAGAAGTTACATTTGTGTATAATCAATAATAGTAAAAATAAATATATATTACAGTACAATGCCAAATCCTTACCAACTTATCATTTTGAAACTGAAAGTGGAATTATTTATATGGCATTCTATTCCCAATTTCTATTGCCAATCTTCCCTGGTAGAACTGGGAATGTTTTCATCATTTGTTCAAGGTGTTAAGTCCATGATTGTAGTACTGGTGCCTGTTGAGAATCTCTTCTACTTCTGAATATTTACTTCAAAAATATTTTCTCAATAAATGGCGAATATTACTTTTGGCATTACAGCTTTGGAATTGCAGTTGTTAATTATCTTGCTGTGTGAGAGTTTCTTCAAACACTTTATTTCATCCATTTTTGTTTTGCTGGCTGTTCAATAGTATAATCCTGAAAATGATTTCTACTTCATTTTTTGCGTATAAAATGTTTCATTTTTTTCCAGCAATTCCCAAGTACTTCACCGGCAACTCCTGCTTCCACAGCAACTACGTCTCCCTTACATCATCCACCAAGCTCAGCCTTTATGGGTGGCTGGGCATCCCCTGCTATGCAGCCAGGTGGTTTGGGAACAGGCCTCACTCCTCCATCCATTCCTCGCAATGCTAGTACCCCGAATTTGGAAAGTAAATCTCGAGACCCTTTCGGTGATTTAGGTAAGTACCATCTGTTGATTCATATTAGATAGATAGAGATTATATATACATATATACATACATACATACATACATGTACATACACACACACACAAACAGGGTTGAGCAAAATACTTTGTAAATAAGTATTTAAATATATACCCAAAATACAAAGGTTTTGATTTGCTAAATACATACGTATTTAAAA
Organism: Acheta domesticus; assembly: GCA_031308135.1. Lineage (NCBI taxonomy): Eukaryota > Metazoa > Arthropoda > Insecta > Orthoptera > Gryllidae > Acheta > Acheta domesticus. Next base: position 171,304,809 of record JAHLJT010004567.1, read on the forward strand.
TACTTCAAATACTCAAAATACAGGGTTGTTGTTTTTGTTGCTGTTTTTTAGTAAATACATGCCCAAAATAGCTCATACAAATTCACTCATTCAAATTTCTGAATATACTGTATATACATTTATGTTTAAACACTTTTAAAAATAAAATTATTAAGTGTTGATAATTCTGCACGAGATATGTGTACATCAGCTTGTTGCTGCTTCTAAATAAATAAAATGATATAAAAATATGCCTAACTCAAATAAACGGAATTTCCTTTTAAAGCATCTAATTCTTTCAAACAAATCATCAGGCAATAAACCCCTAGCTGGCAAATGTATAAAAACCCACAAAGGAAAAGTCATTCAAAAATGAAGAGAATTCAAATTAAGAAGCTGAAAGGAGCTTTTATTTTTGTTTCGATGAGGTTCATTCACTAGTGGCATCAAACAAAAAACTTTCCTCGTTATCATCTTCATCTATTTTAAGTATTTCTTTTTTTAAATACATTTAATGCATAGTTACATTCCAAATAAATAAATTTTAGGTGTTTAAATACATCTCCAAAATATGTGTCCAAAAATTACAAAAATACATTTTTTCTAATATTAAAAGTATTTAAGATATTTATTTTATTTCTCTCACTTTCTCTTTTCCTCCCTTTCTCTCTCACCGCCTCTTTCTCCCACCCTTTCTCTCTCCCTCTCTTTTCAGTTAATCTTTTTTCCTTGCGTGCCCAGTTTACAATTTTAAGAACAGATACTGCTTATAAATGAGAGTTACTGAATTTACCCAAATATAAGACAATCCCTTAATTTTGAAGAGGCCTCCTGAGATTTTTTAAAATTTTTAACTACTCTTACTGTTTAGTCAAAATAAAATTGCAAATTGTCTTGTTGGGGAGAATGTTAAAACTTTGTATTGCCTCAGCTTTCATGGTTTTTGTCACAACCCTCTTCATCTTTACATTTATCATTGTTTCTTTCTTTCTTTTTGATCCCCCTCCTGTGCTGTGACACCTTCTGAATTCTTAGGTACCTCTGAGTTTTGCACATTCAATTTGCATTCTTAGTCTTTCATCTGACACCACCTAAGAATGTTTCCTTCCGAGTCATCACAATTTCCTCCTGTCCTACTTTTTTTGTGGTCTCTGATTCTCCGAAAGTCCTCACGTTTGATACTGGTATGTACTTTAAATTCATATTGCAAATAATGTTCGTGTCATCAAGGTTGTGAACTGTAAACTCATATATCTCTGTAACTCCATTTTGCAGGCTACTGTTATCTAGCTGAAAAATTGAGATAGTGTTTAAAAAAATATTTAGACACCGATAGGCAACAGCTGAAAAGAGGGTGAGACAAAACCAAAAAGCTAGGCCACACTAAAGTGATTAGGAGACTATTTAGTATGAGAAAAAAATGTGACATTCTGTAGCACTGAAATATTTGTAAATTCATGTTGAAATAATGTAAATCATCCAGTGGATATACTGCAGTAAATGTTTTTAGGAAATGACTGATTTCATTATAAGAATATTTCAACATACTATTTGAAATTCTGAGGACGTGCACTTTCATTGTATTCCTATTTTCCTGTATTATGTTTCTTTATAGCACCGAAGCAGACAATATTTTGACAGAAACACTTATTTGGGAAGTGTGTCAGATTGTTTGTCTGCTCTTGTGTTTGCCTTCCGTTGGTCTCTCCTTCCATTCTCCTTCCCCCCTTTGCTTGTCGGTCCACCTGTCCCCTTGCTTGTTAGTTCATCCCTGTGTCAGTCTGTTCATACGTCCTTCCACCTGTTACTCCGTTTATCAGACCATCTGCCTATCGCTTCGTTTCTCACACCGTCATCCTTTCATTACATCTCTTGTCTGTCCACCCATCCTTCCGTCAATCTGTTTGCCCACCATTTCATCCCTGTTAGTCTGTACGTCATTTCGTCAGTTCGTTCTTCAGCCCGTCCATCTGTTCGTCTGCCCGTCAGTCAGTGTCCGTCTGTGAGTCTGTCCATCAGTTGTTCAGTCTGTTCGTCAGTTGTTCAGTCTGTTCGTCAGTTGTTCAGTCTGTTCGTCAGTTGTTCAGTCTGTCCGTCAGTTGTTCAGTCTGTCCGTCAGTTGTTCAGTCTGTCCGTCAGTTGTTCAGTCTGTTCGACAGTTCAGTGGCCCCTTTGTCAGCCCGTTCGTCCTACCGCCATTCCCCCCGTCCTATCGCCAGTCCCCCGTCGTATCGTCAGCCAGCCAGCCCTGCCGCCAGTCCGCCCGCCCTGCCGCCAGTCTTTCCGACCGCCCTGGCGCCAGTCTTTCCGACCGTCCTGCCGTCAGTCTTTCCGACCATCCTGCCGCCAGTCCTTTGGCCTTTATGCAGCCGTCGGCGTCTGTCGGTCCGGTGTCCGTCCCTCCCTGTCTGTCTGTCTGTCTGTCTATCTGTCCGCCGCTTTTCAATGCATCTGTTAGTCTTCCAAACCATCTGTCGGTCTGTCTTCCAAACCATCTGTCGGTCTGTCTTCCAAACCATCTGTCGGTCTGTCTTCCAAACCATCTGTCGGTCTGTCTTCCAAACCATCTGTCGGTCTGTCTTCCAAACCATCTGTCGGTCTGTCTTTCAGTCTATCGGTCTGTCGTTTAATCCATCTGTCGGTCTATAGTTCAAACCATCTGTCGATCTGTCGTTTAATCCATTTGTCGTTCAAATCATCTGTCGTTTAATCCATTTGTCGTTCAAATCATTTGTCGTTTAATCCATTTGTCGTTCAAATCATCTGTCGTTTAATCCATTTGTCGTTCAAATCATCTGTCGTTTAATCCATTTGTCGTTCAAATCATCTGTCGATCTGTCGTTCAATCCATCTCTCGGTCTGTCGTTCAAACCGTCGGTCTCTGTCCATTAACTTCAGTTTAGCCATCCTTCATTCTCTGAATATGTCAATCAGTACGTCCATTCGACAGTCTGTTAGTATGTTCGTTCGTCAGTAAGTCAATAAACAGGGTGGTTACAATTAAACTTTCCCTACAGAACATGTTATAACAAGGAAACGAGTTATTGTACGAGTTCCAAACTTGCTAGTATTACTGTCCAGAGTATGGGATGCGTGATTTCTATTAATCAAAACGCCACCGGCCAGTTCCAAGTATGGCCATCAGGTGCCACGATCAGGCATAGTGCTTGATATATGATACGATATGCCTGATATGATATACTGGTATGGCACCGAGTAATGACATGCTGGCGAAGCATATCGCAGTAACGCTGGCCAGTCACACTGCACGTCTTTGGTCCTTGAGCACAAGCCTCTTCAAATGATGAACGTCGCCGTGAAGCCACGCCATACGGTGACACGTTCACCAATGCAGAGGAACTTCATACACATTGCCTGGCAGTGAAGATCCCCACACTCGGCAATTCTGAGTGCTCACCTCAAACGTCAAAGAAAAATGTGCCTCGTCTCCATAGGATGGTCCAAGGCCGGGCTTCGTCAACTTCAATACTTGCGAAAAGTGGAGAGCGAAGACAACACATTGTGCGTCAGTGGAGCATGTGCATGCCCAGAGGCATATCTACGGTATGGCAGACATAGCACGTGCCATGGGCACCACTCACAAGGGGCGCTATTTTGAGTACACCCGCTAAAACAAAAAATACCCTACCTAGAAGTATCCTGACAGGGGCGCAATTCTATGCTTGCCATGGGCGTCTGAATACCTAGATACGCCTCTGTGCATGCCTGTACGATACGGATCTTGTACGGATACCGTTTGAGAATGTTTCGAAGCATCTTTCCATATAGTGACCCACGGGATGTTCAACTGTCGCGTCACAGAACGCGCACTGCTTGACGCTCGGGAATTGCGCTCAGCGTTGTCGGCCCGTGCAACAGCAATTTCATCAACCACTTGTGGTTCCACCGGTCATCGGCCTCATCCCGAAGCGATATCCAGTTCCCCAGTTGATTCGAACTTCATCATTAGGGGGCGGATTTTAATGATTAAAGCATCGCCAAAAATGATCAATGTGTTTTTAAAATGACCTAAAAGCAAAGAAAAATGCTGACGTAAAAAAATTATCAAACCAGTTCAGATGAACAACTCAAGCTTTGGGATATGTTACTGACGTAAGCGACGCTCCTGCCTTTCGTGCAAGTGAAGCCAGCATGCAAACTTTTGGCTTGGACTGTTCTTTATCAGAAAATCTGTCTTTACGTAGTTATCGCTAAATCGGCCGAACCGAAAGAGGCGTAGATATGCGTCACAGGAACCTTAGATTACAGTTACAGTTACAGTTACAATTTCTGAGCGACATTGCAATTCCTAAGCGAAGAAATTGAATAAGCTACTCAGAAGTTCTATGGACAATATTTGTTGCATTTCGTAAATATTATTTGCTGTCCAGTACCATTAAAATCGACGAAATCGGGGGAAAATGCTTTGAAATGGGAAAAGGTAAAAAAATGATGTATTGGTCGAAGTCGACGAAAAATAAAATTTAAAAAAAGTAATTTAAAAATAGGTCATTTCCTTTTGTCATAACATAAAATTAATGTTTAAAACTAAAAGGCATCGTTCTAAACTGAGAGGATAAAAAACATTTCATTAAAATCCCCCCCCCCGTTCCGTTTGTCTCCGTTTGCCTAAATCCGTATTGACTCGTCAACAAGTGCACGGCATCTGGTCCGGTGAGTGTGCCTATTCAGCACTATGTCTGATCATGGCTACAGGTGGCCATAATTGGAACTGTCCGGTGGCGCTGTGACACAAAAAATCATGCACCTCATACTCTGGACAGTAATACTAGCAAGTTTGGTACTCATACTATAATTCGTTTCCTTGTTATAACATGTTCTGTAGGGAAAGTTTAATTATAACCACCGTGTGTGTCGGTTTTCCATTTGCCCTGCTGTTGGGCTTAACAGACCGTCTACCTTGTTATTTATTTATTAAAGATAAAGTCAGCAGGTATACACCCAATTAAAGCCCTACAAAGACATTAAATAACTCTAGCTTGCAATGGCTGCTACATATTTCTTCACAGAATGACAAATCGAGGAAATGGAGTCTGCAAATAAATCAATCTCATCAGTGCAAGTGCAATTATGCAGCCCATGTTTTATGTCTGTCTGAAAGTAACACTAGTGTCTAAAACATTCAGGATTTTCACCAACATGAGTAGTCCCCTATCAATTTAGTTGAAGAAGCGGCCTCTTTTATTTGAAGTGATATTTTAATTTTTAGAGATACTTTACACAAAACACCTGAAATGTTTTAAATGTTGTGCTCATATAGAGCATAAAATTAATGCGCACAAATTAAATGCACTTAATAAAAAAAATTAACACCAGTAAAAAGCGCCAGGTCCAATTTTTCATTGAAGCCTTTGAATTTTTGAGAAGCAAAAAAGCTTTAAAAATTTCAATCCTCTCCTAGAAAATACAATTTATAAGACAGATTCTTTTTTGTTAATGAAATCAGTTCTTCAAAATTAGTTCTTTAAATAGTGTTGTGTACCATTTTTTGATAATACGAGTCCTTTCTTGTAATTTTGAGCGAATCATGAAATTTTAGAAAAATATTTAAACAATATTATTTACAAAAACTACTCGAAACTTTTCTCCTTTTTCATCAAGTAGTGCAATATTGGCTCTAGAGGTTAGAGAAAAACTGAAGAAATGTCAGAAAAATACTGTTTTTTCCGCCCTTTTGGAGTTAGCAGTTAGCACAGGGTCTGGGAGGTCGAAAACTTGGGGTTTTAACTAGTGCCTGGGTACATGCAACATTCCCAAAGAAAAAGTTGTTATGACCTTTTTTCAGGTAAAATGTACCTACTGTCTGGACTATAAATAATTATACCTGTACCCCGTGTCCCAATGAAGAAATGAAAGTTGTAGAGTTAATTGTTCAATAACTATGTTTGTGTCTGCAGGCAACCTAGGGGGAACATCTTGGGGAGGTTCAAAACCTACCACCCCAATGGGAGGGACACCCCGTGCTGGTAGTCCTACCAACTTTGGTGGAGGGGGTGCAGGAACATCTCCTCAGCACCGACCAGCAAATTGGGCTTCGCAAGTAAGTTGAAAAATATGCTTAAGGATTTTTTTTTTTTAAGAACATTTAAGTGTAGCCCTACATGAAAATTCTGTAATGGATGCCAACGTTGACTATTTAAATAGAATCGGTGACACTGTTAAGTTATATGTGTAGGCAGTATAAAACTAATTAATTATTATATTGCAATTTATGTGATACAGTTGAATCTCGTTAGCACGTTCCCCGTTATCACTTTTTTCCCCCTAGTACGTTCATATTTTCACGTCCCAGCCCCAATTCCGTCAAATTCTTCGTTTACACCTTTAACAATCCCGCTTAGCACGTTCCAAGTTTGTATAGGTAACTTGCTTCGCGAAACACTTTTGTTTTCCGGTGCACATTCAATCAGGCCTGTGTCACACGAGCGTTGCGTTGACGCGCATTACCTAATGCATCAGCTGCGTCGACGCGCGTTACCTAATGCATCAGCTGCGTCGACGCGCGTTACCTAATGCATCAGCTGCATCAACGCGCGTCGATGTCTTCTCACACGAGTCGCTGAACGCGCATCATAGACTAGCACTGTATAATCGAAACGGCATACGAGCGCTCTTGACGACGTGCGTTCTGCCTACAGCTCAGGCTACAATGTAGGTCAAAATAACAATTAGTGACTCTCGTCAACCCAACGCTCGTGTGACAAAGGCCTTAATGTGCATTACTTTTAAGCCCGCTCCACTAAGAACCAACAAAGCTAGGTTAGCAACATTTGAACACCAGAAATTTTCTCTCCTGAGATATCGTAATGGATTTCGCTTGAACAACCTCATTGGAAAGCAAAATGGAATGCATATCGCTCGAACGACCTCATTAAAATGCCAAATATAATGAACGATGGTCGTTAATCCACATTACAAAATAATTCAGGGTCTGCATGCGCGAGTTTTGGGCCACAAACCTGAATTGCATTAGTGTCGGCCTTGAATCCTAGGTCGGTGACTTTAATTAATGAAATATGACATTGAACTCCTTGTAAAGAAACTCGTCCAAGTGATGAATGCGGATTTATTTAATTTAATGAATCTAATAATGATATACAATTAGGTACACGACAGGTGATATACTGCATGAATCTTCTCCCCAGTGAATTTAAAAGTCTCTTAGTGAACGGGGTAAGTAAAAATTGGTCCGGTGTAATTACCTCGATTGACTGTTCCGACTCCGATAATTGCTCGCCAACAGGTTTTGCTGCAGGCTTTGATGGCGTCGAATGGCGCCCCTGGGCGCCCCGGTGTTGCGCCACGGCGGTGAAGGACAGCAGTACAGCTAATTTTTTCTAGGGTGGCCGCTGGGATTCGCGAGTAGAGGGGGAAACTGAAAGTGGTGGGGAGAGAGCCATGAGACGGCACTCGTCAGGCTCTTCTGCCCATACCAAAAACATTAGCCTATAGCACCGCACCCCCGAACTTCCGCGGAAACGCACCGAACTTCCTCGGAAATTAATTTGCTGTAGTGTGTTCGCTCGGTAGTGGAGAAACCCTAAATTCACATGATGGCCTAGCTCTGCTCCGATCATCCATATATTTTCCACTGTCACTGATACCTGTTTTCTTACTATCGTAAGTAGAATGACTATCACTGCCTTTACTATCGTTCGCGTCGTTTCCCGTAAAAATAACGATTTGTTGATATGGTACATGAAATCATTGTGCGGCCAATCACTCTCTCAATGAACTGTTGAGAGCAGTTTCCACGTCCTTTCTCTTCTTCTCTTTATTAGGAGTAGAAAATTAATATGATTCTCCCGATTGAATATAATTAATTTCCATATTAATTGTGCCAATAGATATTTTCAAAACACTCGAAGCAGCAGCTACTCTCTGAAGAACTGCTTTCATATTTTCAACATCTTTTGCTTATCTTCATAAATTTGATATACTTTTGCAACAACTTCACACATCTTAACTGTGAAAGATGTCCTTATGCAAGTTGCACAGGCTGCATTGCAATGATCACAACAAAATAATCATCATTTATACAGAACTTCATACAAATAGCTGCAAACAGCATCTGCTCAACTGTCTTGTGAAATCTCCCAGTACAACAAGACTGTACCTCATCATTTTTCTCCTTTAAATTTTATTCTAGGGTGGAATTCCTCAAGGTGCCACATCTCCTGTACCTGGTTACACACCAGTGGGGACACCTCATCATCAAGTTAAATCCCCAGAATCTACTCAAGCAGACTACAGTCGTTCTCATTTTGACTCGTTAAATAAACAAGCTGATCAAGGTAACAATCACTGTAGTTTTTGTCCCTGTTTATATATAGTGTACCTACTTCCGTTTGATATTTTGCTCACATTGTAGGTAAAGGTACTAAACCCAAAAGTGGTGATGTTTTTGGAGATTTATTGGGGAGTCAAGGTTATGCTTTTGCTTCAAAGAAGGAAGCAGGACCTCGAACAATCAATGAAATGAGGAAAGAAGAAATTGCAAAGGAAATGGATCCAGATAGATTAAAGGTACTGGAATTGCAATTGATGTAAATCATTTATTTATTAATGAAATATGGTTTTGGCATTTTTCACATATTGTTCTTCACAGATTCTTGACTGGACCGAAGGAAAAACTCACAATATTCGGGCTTTACTGGTCTCTATGCATACTGTGCTTTGGGAAGACGCAAAATGGAATAAGGTCGAAATGCACCAGCTTGTATCAGCTGCAGATGTGAAGAAAGCATATCGCAGAGCGTGTCTAGCTGTCCATCCAGATAAGGTGAGGACTTTCAGTTTCTCTGAACTTTTTGAATTACATTTTCAGATTTCTCATATTGTTGCAACCCAACTCTACATTCCTCTTTTAATTAATTCTAAGAAATGGTAATCATCTTTACCAGGTAAAGAGCAGTAGCTTTAATATAAACTGTATAATGTGTTTCATTTCGTGAATGTGTTAACTTTATTAATATTGCAGTATGCATTCACGTAAAAAAAACAACAACTGGAGGTTGATGGTGAAATTTTGGTTTTACATTCGTATTGAGCATGTCGACATATGTAGAGAAGCATGTGTCGAGCCTTTGGGTCTGATAACACCCCCAAAAACCAAACAATTTCATAGAGGTTTTTGCAATTTAAAAAAACTGAAAGGTAGTGGCACAATTCTGGCTTCAGATTCGGATTCAGCACATTCATATATGTAAAGAGACACGTGTCAAGTCTTTGGGTCTGGCTTCTTTTTTTTGTGTGTGCCCGTGTTATTACTAAGGTTTCTCAACAATTGGAATTTGTGAGAAACTCATCGTGATCTGATATCAAGAGAAGTGCTCAGAACTATGATTATTCTACTTGTTAGATATTGCTGTTATTTGCGTCTGGTTCTGGACTTCCTTTTATTATGTTGATAGTAGACACTTGGAATCAGTACGTTATAATTTTTTCAGAATTGTAGGATCAATGGTCTCTTTTATCTCAATCACGACTACACTCAAATATTAGCCTGCAAAATATTCCGTCTTTAACATCTTTGAGCATCAATCATATGAACGTCTTTAACAATGTAAAATTTATCTTTAAACTTTTTAAAGATGCAGTTTCATATCCTGATTTATTGAATTAATCTAGTTTTCAAATTGAGCATACCATGTAAAAAAAATACGGCAATTCAGTTTCTTCGCTATACCAACATTTAAACGTGATGTATCACAAAATAATCGTAGAGGAATGTGCAATATCATAATTATGCATGGCTTCGATTTTCTTAGCGAAAATGGAAACTTTTTTAAGAATGAAGCTAAATTAAAACTGCAGAAGTATGAATGATTATAGCAACTTATTAGAATAGGTTCAACTTTGTAAATATTATATATTTTTATATATATTTGTGTGTGTGTGTATTTGTGTATGTATATAATATATATATATATATATATATATATATATATATATATATATATATAAAAACACACATATATATATAAAAAAAACAGGATGTTGGTATGTACATAAGAGCAACTCCAAAATTCCAACACTGTTGGACCGATCTCCATGAAAGTTGGCACTTCTATGTGTTTTTTCTCTGAGAAGGTTTATGTGTTGTTATTTCTGTTGTAACTCCACTACATGGGGCTACATATTCACTCTTTATTAATTCATATCAAATGCAACTCTTATCAAAATCATATTCATATCAAATGCAACCCGCAACACACTCGGCAGCATTTTGAATCTATATTGTTAAATAACTCCTAAATGGTGGCAATGGTGTATTGGTTAGTGTATTGGACTGTTATACCCAAGTTGGTGGGTTCAAAACCCATCGAAGCCGTGGATTTTTAAGAGCGAAAAAATCCATTGTACGCCTTCCTTTGGAGGGAAAGTAAAGCCAACTGTCCCATGTTAGTAGATTTACTGCATGTAAAAGATCTTCAAGCCTAAATGACGCCTCTGAGCTAAATTCAAAATTGCCTGTTTCATCGCCCAAGAAATACCTTCTTTCTCTAGTTGGTGAAAGAAGCTTAATGCTTTCGCTAGTTGGTGAAAGAAGCTTAATGAAATATGCATGGTCAGACGGAAGAGCAGGCCTCATGGCCTGAGTCTTGCCACGTGAAAATAAGGTAATTCAATTCAATTCAATAAATGAGGCATTCTAGGGCCTTAAAAACTAAAATTTTGAGGTCAAAGGCCTCAAAGAAACGTTTCTCACATCGTAATTTTCAGAATGAACTCTTCCTGAACATTCTATTACATTTTTGCTGGTACAGCGCTTCCCAATATTACCTCACCTGCTCAGAGACGTGCAGAATCTGTAAGTAAATGTGAATGAGAGGGACAGAGAGAGCGACTGAGACAAACAGACAGGGTCAGGGACAGACAGGGTCAACATTTATAAATAACCTAATCCCAGTAAAGTCAAAAAAATATTTTGATACAAAATGCCAGAATTTTTGCATCTGGAGAAAAACAAAAATTTGGAAGGTATTGTCAGTAAACTTTTTTGCTTAGGCAACCATTTCCTTCTCTTTGATCTTTCACTGTGTTGTATTATGTAGTGAAAGGGATAACCATTATTAATAACTAGGGGCAAATTTTGATGACCTAAAACATCAAGAAAAATGATCAATAAAATGCTCTTAAAATGTTTTAAAAAATACCCTAAAAGCAAAGAAAAATGGCGTAAAAATGTGATCAAAACCAGTTCAGATGAACAATTCAAGCTGTTGGGTATATTACTGAGTAATCGAGAGCTTCTTCCTCTCATTCACGTGAACTCAGCATCCTTGGTTGGCACTTTTGGTTTGGACTGTTCTTTACAGGAAATCTTGGCTTTTCTTTATCGCAAAATCAGCCAAACCTACAATGACTTGACAGGCATCTCAGGAACCTTAGATAACGTATTACTCACAACGGCTGATTTTGCAATGTGATACAATAGAGCAACAAAATCGAATCGGATACTCAGGAATTCTGTGGAGAACACATAATGCATCATGAAAATATTATTTTAAGCAAGTACCATTAAAATATTAAAAATCAATGAAATCTGTGAAAAATGCATTAAAATGAAAAAAGATAAAAAAATGACTTATAAAAATGGGTAATTTCCTTTTGTCATAATGTATAATTAATGTATGTACTGAACCACATTGTTCTAAAGTGAAAAGAAAAAAGATAACGTTTCATTAAAATTTGCCTCCTATTAATAACTAATTTAAATTAAAAACTTATGAGATAAGTAATAAAAAATTATGCCTCCTTTGCTCAAATAAATTGAAACACAGTTAAAAGAAAGCAAGTAAACAATAGCTACCATTTAGATCTGTTATTGCCGTTTGCTCTCCACAGCAGTGTCTATCATCAGCTGAGGCTTGCATAACAGAGTAGACAAAAAACATTTTACATCCCTTATGGGTGATAAAAAACTGATAACACATCAGAATCTGTCAGGTAATAAATTTCAGCTATTGCCTTGGTTTACAAATTTGAACCATGCCTGTTATTTGCTATTTATCAGCTTAATGTCATTAATAATAGGACTAGAATGAAGTCCAGACCTCTACATTTATTAAGAAACATTATTAACTAAAGCCTTTACTTAAAATAGGAAAGGTATGTGGTCAATACAATCAAAATATAACAAATAAAAACAAAGTATTCAATGCAAATATTCTAGATTTATTTCTTCTTGCATTAATATTAAAGTATTGAATAGGAGTATTCATAAATATGTATCTTTTAATTTTTATGCTAGAAGAAATGGTATGATGCCTATCACTGACTCTCATATGTAATGGAATACCATCCACATTTAATTCCACAATTATAAAATACAAAATAGCAAAATCCCATCAGTTTCAAACATTGTAAAGGAATACTTATGATAATAGCAAATGATTGCATAAAACTACCTCACCTCAGTGCAACCTAACTTATATATCTTCAGTCAATACAGGTTATGTTTGAAAAAAGCAAACATACTGATAATTATCAAATAAAATAAAAAAAACAGTTTTATAATAATTTTAAATGAATGTTAACATGATACTCATTAGATAGAACATGATAATTAAACATTTATGATGTTCATATCAAACTATAAGAAAGTGAACAATAATTACTGTAGTAATGTGTGGTGGTGTGAAAAGTAATTAACAACACGTTTGCTCTTTTTGACAAGGCCTGCACACTATTGCACCTGCAAGGCCTGACAACTATTGCATCCTTAGTCATTGAGATGTCACTTTTTTTATGTAAAATAAGAAAATAGATTATAGCTTTGCTCCATACAAAAAAATTTTTGAATTTATTCAGTAATGATGATTGTAACTATTTCAGCAAATGGGTACTCCAAATGAAAAGATTGCTAAAATGATTTTCATGGAACTTAACAATGCATGGAGTGATTTTGAAAATGATGCAAGTCAGCAGCAGATGTTTTCAACTTGAACATGCAAGGATCATTTGTCTCCTGGAAGATTGAGGCAGTATCTATATATTATTTTGTAATTATGTCTCATTGACTGTCCCTTTCCTGCTGTATTACTATTTCAGTACTTACCCAGATCTGTTAATATTTTAGAAATTGATGTCAAAATGTTGTCAACATTTTCAAGTCATTGTTAAGAAAATATGCAGTCTGTGCAGAGAAGTAACTAATGTAAAGCAAGCATCTTTGTAGTGCTGTCTAAGGGGTAGAGGCAAGAAAGTGTTACGAGTGACAGTACCAGAAGTGACTTAATTATTTCACTTTCGTACTGTTTAAGCATGTATTCTTTTCTTGGCAGAATGTGCAAATTTAATTAGAAAGACATGTTCTAAACTCATATCTGAAAGGGCTAATAGTGAAAGTAGCCGCAGGCTTTGGTACACTCAGTGTTGCCTTAGTTCTGATCTCACTATTATTTTGATTAACTCTATAGCATTTTATCTGATATGGCAGCAAAAAAAAAGAAAGAAAACTATCTCGATGTGGGCGTAAATGCATCTGCTCACGAATTTGTTCTTTAAATTAGTATCAATAACATCTGATGTTTAACTTGTGTCTGACCACACAAGAAAATGTATGGTTTTCTTACAAAGTATTATGTTAAGCTTTTCTTTACTGTTGTTGAAATGCTTGTTATTGTTTTGAATTAATTTATGAATATTAAAGACATCTGCCATTTCTTAACAAAGCCAATTAGCTAAGCTCAATTCTATTTTTTGTTGGTCTATCTCTGTTTAACACTTGGGGATAAATGTGTTTGTACATATATGTGTGGTGCATTGATGTCTGTTAATGAATTTTAATGTGTAATGTGAACTGAAAATTTGAGCTTACTGTGTATTATACAGTATCTTGTTGTAATATATAAATGTTTTATTATTATTTTCATGTTAGTAAATCCTTTGTATTTCCCCAGAGTTGATTTGGAAGTTGTATACATTCCTTTTATATGATTCAGATTGTTCTATTTATGTTATAAGTTTCAGAATATTGAAATCAATATTTGTATAATTTTTATTGAGGTATAAATGTACTGTTGTTAGATTCTACTTATTAATTATATCAGTTCAGAACTGTTTCCTGCTATTCATTTAGTGTATAATTAAGTTAAATGCCGGTGAATTCCTTATTGAAGGAACCTACAATTTTTTATCAGTGTGGAAAGTAAAATGAAGGAGGTTTCCTCTGTACATGAAACCAGTTCCTTGCAAATGTTGTAGGGAGCATGTGATAAATATACCATGTGCTTAGTAAGCGTTATTAATAGATTATGCAGATGAAATTGTAGAAAGAAGAAAATGGGCAATGCCACAGCATTTAAAAATGTTATAATTCTAGGTGATGCAGCTTTATAAATTGATGGGAAATACAGATAAAGTCTTGTACTGGTAGGTTATTAACAGACTGTGTGATTAAAATCAGTTGTACATCCAGCACGATCCTTTCTGAAAACAGCTAGTGATTAAAAATCCATTTTAAATTCTTTACTTTTGCCAGAAAAATCTGCACTACAATGTAAATTCATTCACATTTTAATAATTGTAATTCTATTGTGATATGAATGTTAAGTATTGTTGATAGAATTCTATTTTAATATATTTTATTTTCTTCACATAAAATTAGAAATTTAAATCATAATGAAGAAAATTTTGGAACAGAATTTTTAGCAAATGGTATCTTCTTTTTTTTGTTCCTCTCTCGCTCTTAAGCGGCCCTTTAACTTCAAAACTGCCCTTAGATGAATGCTTATTAAATAATGTAGAACATATATAAATGATGTCTTTGATCAAATAATATCTTATCAACTAATTTCTTCTAAGTAGAATCATGAACTTGAAATTATAATGTAGGTAATAGTGATATGGCTGATGTGCGCTTTGTGTTTAATTCATTTATGTATGGTTATCTTTAGTTGTACATAAGCGGATGTATTTCGAACAATATTGAATAGGTAATTTAAGTATAAATTTTGGAAGATTGTGATTTAAAAATAAGCCATGACTTAGCCAGTAAATATTTAAAGCTTAATTTAGAAGTCGTTACTTGTTTCACTGGAATCAGTTAGATATTGGTTATATTGTGAGTTTGGGAATCATTATGATCTCGATGTCTTGATCTGCCATATCCATTTCATATTAAGTATGCTGTATTTATTTTTGGACGTGTTGGAGATATTGATTAACTAAGAGTCTACTGTAGTACTTACTTTGTATCTTGTGTTCCTAGTTGCGACCTAGCTGTCATGAATGAATGAACATTTGGAAGCCCGTGGTGGTTACTCAGCCACATATTTTGTCATTTTGTAATATGTTTATTTTGCTAGTTAGGAAGGAAAATGTGGAAAAAGGATGACAGTATGGTGTGGATGTGTTATGTAGTTCTAAATGTCATGTATATGCTGTATATATGTATATGGTTAAGTCTATTTTTGACTTGTAAAACACAGAAATACTCAATATTGTGTGTTGATATTGAATCGCAAAATTTTGTGTTTATTATCAGTATTGATAAATTGAGATAGGTTGTTTAGCATGCAATAATTGAACTGGTGAAAGCCATCCTTGAAACAGGTGCATGTCACCTTGGTTTCTGCATAAGAATAGTGTCTGTAATTAAGCAAATCAAATAAGGCTGGTAAATACTGATTGTGTATGTTGGATTTTCTAGCACATATCTGTATTATACCCTAAATGTTTTATTTTTCTGAGTGTAATTGAGGTTCAACTGATCCAGTTACCTCTGATTCATGCACATGTGCCTGTATTTTCTGACTGGGTTACATACACCATGCAACAGAAATGGCATGTTATAATTCTGATACATTTGATCATCTGTTCTCATTTCACAAGGGCAAAAGCTTTTGCATAGAATGATAAAAGTCCTGAAAAGCAAAATATGGAGAAAAAAAAAAATCCACAAGTGTCTCTCAAAGGGTATAATTAGACATATCACTCTAGATAATACAGGGTTCCTGAAATAGTCACCTAAATGGTATCTAGAGTGTTAGTGATACAGTTCAGAGGTAAATCAGTGCTTGTTTTTTCACTCGGAAAAGTACAAAAACCTAAGAGTGATCATACCCATTTACTCTACCTGGGTGCTCACAGATTGAACAATCTTCACTTCCATTATAAAATAGTTGCTTTTATATGCTTGAAATGATTGCTTTTGTCACAATCAAGATACTTTTCTTTCTTCTTTAAGTCTGATAGGCCAAAAAAAAGCAATTGAAATTGTGCAAGAAACAATCATTTTGGTCACGAAATATAAACAGATTTTTTCTATCTTTGGACAAAAATGCTTTTTTATGAATCGTTTGTTTCATCTCTACTCTTCATGGTTATTAAAACAAAGAACCATCTTTTTACACAAATGGTTTTGATCAAGAGCAGATGCAATTAAGATAGAAGCAATTCAATAGGAAATTGATTGCTTTTGATAAAACCTAACATCATTTATATTAATTGTTAAATTCTCAAACAGAAATAATTTGAGTTTGTGTGAGATTAAGGTTTGTTAGAATATATGGTAAAAAAATAAATGGGATTTGCCCCCATAAGGAAAGCACTGGTTTAACCTCCCAACTCTTGTATCAGTTTTTTTAATAGATTATTTTTCTCTTGTGATGCCAAGGGCTCTAAAAGACCTTTTTAAGAAGGTATTGAAAACAATAAGCCATTAGCAGATTTGAAAGTAAATTTTTAGCAAGTTAAAAATGACAAAAAAAAAAATGTCTTGAAAGTACACCAGAAGTAACCAGTGTAATGCATTTCATTTTTGTATATAACTTTTACTTATTATTGATCTTTGAGTCACAGTCTTAAAATACCATGTTTCTCCAATTCATTCAATTACATTATTTCTTTGCATTTAACAGCTTTTCAGAAGTAATTAATGCACATGTTAAATTTTGCATTTCCCCTGAGTAGCGAAATTTCTAGACATTTTACTTGATTAGAGATTTTAAATAATAACAAAAAATATTACTATTAATTACAGTTCCTTATTTTTATTTACAAGAGTTAAAAATATGGCAAGTAATTATTTTGATTCATTGATTACTGTCAATGATCTCAACATTTTAAATGAAGGAGATCAGATGTGTCAGAATTAAGAGTGATAATTGTTGAACACTAATTATGAGAATCTATGTGATCAAGATTAATTTTGGCTGCTGACAATAAGGTGAAAACAGACTATTTAAGAATTAGGCAAAGTAGACCTCTTTGATTTTTAGAAACAGCAGCATCTCAGAGCTGATTTGCAGACATAATTTGAGATAAACATTGAAAGATTGATTTGGTAGCAAGTCATTTGACAAAAGTATGCACCTGGATTTTAGCCATGCCTTGAATAAAAAGACTTGCAAACAATAATATTTAGATTTTTAATTAATTTTAAATCCCTCTCCCATTTCTTTGATTTTTTTTATTGGAATGTGTCACCAAATTTCGTTGCATATTGTATCACCTCAGGTTTCGGATTATTATTATTTCTCAGGCTCACTAGATTAACTCATTTGACAGAGAAATCAATACAGTAATTTCTTAAAAAAGAAAATTCAACATTTTCCCAGATAAATACTGATTCTTTGATCCACATCATGATTCTTCTTTCAACAACTATTGCATCTGCTCATCATTTTTAATGTGAGAATGAAAGTTTTTAGAAGATAAAAATGCATTACTGTCAACAGATTTCTCTACCAAGATAATTTTATTTTTCTAGTAAGCAGTAGCTCATGGTACAGCAAAATATGTTAACAAAAAAAAATTAATTCTTAAATATATAAGGTTGATCTGTCAAGCACAAAATTGAAATAAACCCAAAATACACATACGTAAGATAACGTTTTCAGAAAGACAAAGTTTACAAACCAGGAAAGAGAAGACATGTATGTATTGAAAAGGAATTGATACTGTGCAAGCGTATTTTCACAAGCATCTATTGGGAAACCCACAACATTGGAACATTTAGTTAGACTTGACTGTATTAACATTTTCACTGCAAGTATGCATAAAGTTTGTAAATTTTTGGGATGTGCCATGTCAAGTCCAGAAAATGACACAAAACCCTTCATTCGTGGAAACAACGTTAACTACTATAGCGTCATATGACTTTTTCGTAATTTCTTGATAGTTGGAGATCAAAAGCAATAGCACAGAAGTTGATTTATTTAAAAACAAAAACCCCTGTAATAATAAAAAAGTCCTCATTTTGAAATGCTATTAATGATATCAATATTCAACAATATCATAATCAATATTCAACACTTTCAACTATACTTATCTTGCAATTAAACCGATTAAGTACATTCACAAATACCTTTTTACTTACAGAATTACGTGTTCAAAACTTATGGGCCATTCAAAGAGTCGCTGAAATATCTATGCATACCAACTATGGATCCCCAAAATTCACACTGTCCAAGTTAAATCAAGAAAATAATGTTCGTTAAGATATGTGCTTCTCAGTTCTTTTTCTGTGAGAATCCCCCCCCCCCAAATTTACGTGATAATTTGCGACTTGTGTCAACGAATTTGAGATTAAAAAATATAATTCGAGAGCATACCTAGTGGTACGCGTGCGAGATACGAAGATTAAGAATTCGGCGTTCGTGAACCATGTGGGCGAAGACTGACAGGAGTGCGGCATTTAGGGGTAGTGTGGAAACTTCTCCCCCGTGGCGAATGACGTTTTCTCCTATTGCCTCGTGGGTTCATACTATCAATAAATAAAAGTAAGTTCACTGTGGAAGTACCACTTGTGTACTAAATTGTGATATTACAATACATGATTAGGTACTATTAAGAAAGGGATATGATTTAAAGGGAAAATGGTTTTATAAGCTTCAAGCAACGGATTCACCCACATAGACATAGCTTTACTACACATCTATTCAGTTTCCAGAAACGCGAAAATAAAAATGGAAGATGAAAATGACTGTACAGCTGCTTTAGTATCCCTGTCTGATCATCGAGGAGAAGACGACACAGTAAGTAAAAGTATAATGAATTGTAATGTTGGATTATTGATGGGGATAAACTTCATAAGATTTAATTGAATCTGCACACGCGATGTTTATGAACATTACGGGGTTGCGAAACTATAATTAAGAATCATTGGGAATTAAGTACGAAACAAGTTTCACGGATTGTGATTTGTGTGGAAGTACCGTGAAAAGAGTGTAATTTTTTTTAAAGGAATTGGTAGATTTTCCAAATTTGAATTGTTTGTCTATGTTTGGTGTTTTATTTAGTATTTTATCCCATTTTTACGTGTTTGATTTTCATTACCATATATGAAGTACGTATCATTCTCACGGGTGTTAAGATTTCTGTACGGTATGGAGAATCTAACATCACATTTTAAGAGCACTTATAGTCTTAGAGCGACGATTTTCATTAATAAAACCTCCAAATCCCGAATTATATTACATAGTTTCGATACCTGTGTTTCGTGTCCAGCAAAGCCCACCACACGAATTATCATAAACTTCTTTACAACGGTACTTCAACTCAGAGGGTGGCAATCCTACTTTTTTTTTTAATGCAGCTCACGTGAATTCGTTCACGTATAAGCTATTCGTGGATAGCTTTAAAAAGATTCAGGTGGCTGTCAAGAATTTTGTCTTATACCCCATTTCTCCGATATCCTCCTTGAAAAGTGTAAAACGGGAAATTGCCGGTTCTCAATTTTCTGAGCTTTGAATGAAAGTCATTTTTGTTGAAAAGTAGCTTGAAAGTACCCGTATGTCGCGAATCGCGCGCTTGTCAAAATAATGCCAATGTTTCCTCTTCTTCCAGTTTTCTATGCTGTTCCTAGTCATCCTACCCAATGCGTAAACAATTTCCTCTGCTCATGACCATCCATCTTGATTAACTTAGAATCTTCCGCTCCCCCCACCCCCACCCGACTCTTGACTTTTAACTCACCGCGGTTGAAAACGGCTTCTTTGAGAAACGTCAATGTGGACATCGAAGCATGGGGTCACTCTACATAGTGGTGAATTGCCTTAATCCTCAAGCAAAGCATGCATTTAGGATCCTCAATATGTGTTAAAACAAAGTTATATGTAATTCTGGAATAGGTAAAAATGTCAATGCTACATTTTCAATTTGAAAACTTCAATGTATTTTTGTATTTATTTTGATCACGTGTTCAAGGTGACACCTTAATTTAGTTCCCAGAATGTCATTAGTTCCAGGCCGCTCATTTACGAGGATAGTCTGAAGTAATCCCTGGATTCTTCGGTTTGGAGCTTCTAATTAAGCTCGTATTTCTCCAAAGATAAAAGTTTTTCGTGCAACCTACCTACAAGTAACGAAGGCTACGTAATTTTTTAGGACCTGAAAAGATCTGTAGTACAAGACAGACTGTTAAAACCTGACGGATAGCTACAAGTAAAATAAAACTGTCGATCTGTGTGTCGCGGGGTCTCAAGGAGAGCTGCTTTGGAATTCTAAGGAAGTTTCCGTCAGGTTAACGCATCGTATGATACGGCAGCTCTGTCCCGTTCAAGGGAATTTTAAAGGAAGGATGTTTGAGGTCTACGGACAAGCTGGTGAAGTGAGGTGAACACATGGAACATCAATACTTTCGAATGCATCTTTAAGGAACTAGCCCTAATTTATTTCTGGGTATTTAATTCATTAAATTAATTATTATGGTTATAATATTAGTTCATTAAATATGGAACAAATAACGCATTTTCAAGCTTTATAAAATTTCTTAATGTAGACTTATTTGTTGGTGCATTGCTCGAAGAACACGTAGAGCTATAGTTGAAGGAGCACGAGCGTATGAGGAAAATAGCTTCAAACCAAAGTATCCGGGAATTACTTTAGAATGTCCTATAAAAAGTATGTCTCAGAACAATAGAACGTCCTGGGTGTCCATCTACCAACTATGGATAATTCCATGATGGAAAGACTACCGTTGGTTGTTTAAATAGAATTGTACTTTTCTTACTAGCAACGGAAAGATCATAAAAAGAGAAATACGATGATGTATCATTTCGTAATATTTTGAAAATGATTTGAGTATAAAATTACACTTTCTGACATGTGATTTGAAATTAAATAGACAATATTTCCTTTAATAGTTTTTGAGACACACTTCTTTGGGGAAGGTGGTCTGTCCCGTAACCGAGTTAGTTACGAGAAGAGTGAAGACTGTCATGGGGAGGGGCAGTGAGAAATACAGGTGGATACAGCAATCAATTGATTTGACACGAAGGACACAGGAACAAACAACAGTATTAACAATTTGAATAAGAGACTTTTTAAAATATATTCATCAGAATTGAACTTTCTTTCACTGAACACAGTATCGACAATTAAAAAGAATTATAAAAAAACTAGTGGTGCTACAGAATGGCACGGACTTTCCCCTATTTGTTTTCTATTTCCTTGGGTCTGGGCTAGCTATTCGGAATTGCCACATACTCTTGTCAGCTGCCATCTATCGCCACAGAAAGTACATTTTTTTTCACATTTTCTTAATTTTTTCGGTTTCCTAATGGGAGAATGGAAATATTAATGTCAAAATATTAAAGAACACAAAAACCTAATTCTAAATGGCAATTTTCTTTTAAAAATTTGGATCCGTTTTTAAGAACATGGAGTTAGAGCGCTCTGAAAATGCAAAATTTGAAGCTCGTTTTCACAAAAAGTTTTTGAGTTTTCATAAAACTTCATTAGAAGTAATTTCAAGCACTTTAACTCACAAATACAACAGTGTTTACAAATTGCTGGTAATATGCATATTAAAGACGTGAGATAATCCTCAATCATAAGATAAGCGGCCTTCATTAGTTCAGTACAGTAAGGAATGTTTATTCTGAAAGGTCAGAGGTTTTTTCTACCACTCACCTGGTTTGCGTTTTGATAGCGATTGAATAAGAACTGCAAGAAGAATATTCACACCAAATTAGTATTTTTGCTCTATTATTACTTTCCCGTATACGTACGTATAAACGAGTATTATACGTAGTATGGGGAAAGTTATGTGATGCTGCGCGAAAAAACGGCGAATTTTCGGCAGAAAAAAAATCATTGCCGGGCCGTGATAACGCAAAAGTGTATAAAACCAGTTGCTAAATTAAGAAAAAAAATCCCTTGACACGTGGTGTTGCTATAATAACTGTTTTGTGGGTCCTTGATAATGAAAAACCAATTGAAAGCAAAACGTCCGTCTGTCCGTCTATGAACACTATTAGCGCCTAAGCCACTCGTAGGAGTTTTCCAAATCGAAAAAGCTTCTGTCCATCTGGCTCTAGTCGAAGCTTTGAGATTTTGAAAAACTTTCTTCCAAATTTCGGGATACTTTACATGAAGCCCCTGGACACATTCAAAATTTTTTCAAAAACGGCTCCAAATATTTTCTTTAAATTTCTTGTAAGAATAGAGCAAAATACACTCATCAAGGTTGCTTAGGTCCGATTTTCTCGGTTAACTCTGAATTTTCAAAAATTGCAAAAGTTTGAATTTTTTCGGTGTCTTCTTCCAACTACAAAATTGAAAATAGAGATTTGACCTTCAAATAAAATTTGTTCTCCATAATGAGTTCTTCCTTTAAGGTCATGTACAATATTTAATACTTTTAGTAGTTTTCGCGCAATATTTCGTGAAAAATGTGCAATTTTAATAAATTACAAAAACTAGATTTTCTCAAAATCTGCTCCAAATTTTTTTCTTTAAACTTTTGGTAGGGATATTGCCTATGAGATGGCAATTCTCTATCCTTTTTTTTTTTTTTTCAAAAATTACAAAAATTAAATTTTTTGCGTGTCTCTCACGTTAATATTGACATTAGCAGCGATTAGTTCATGTGATTATATTAATGAGTACATGTGCTTTAAATAATGTTCAGTTAAGTTTGTCGAAAACGCAACCGTTTTCTAGCTCAAAATACCGCGTTTTAGAAACGCTCGACCGCTATTTTCTCAAAAATGTCTCCAAATTTTTTCTTCAAACTGTTCGAACGGATAGTGCACTCTTTAATATGACGTAAAGTTCAATTTGGGATATTTTTTGTTTTTACACAAATATAATTTTTTTGGTAGATCCTTTAATATGCACCTTACCAGCAATTTGTAAACAACTTGTAAGCTTGTTGGCTATGTTCGTACCTTAAACTAAGATCTCAGAGAGTAGAAATACCTTACTGGAATGATGGAACTTTATGTACACACCTTTCCGGTTCTTTGCCAATTGCACGTGGAGTCCCGCAAGGATCGATTTTAGGCCCTATTCTCTTCCTATTATACGTAAATGACATGCCCTTAGCAATTCGAAACGGAAGAACAGTTCTCTTTGCGGATGATACAAATATTCTTTGCAACAAAGAAACCGTAAATAGTACAATATCAGACTTTCAAATTGGTTCCGTAATAACAAATTAATAGTAAATGAAAAGAAAACTGTTTCAATGCAGTTTTCCATATCAAATAAAAAATTCTGTACTCCATTGAAAATGAACGGTGTGCCATTGACTGATGTTAATGTAACAAAATTTTTAGGTCTATCCGTTCAGTCAAACCTCAAATGGAATGCCCACTTAAATGAATTGAACACAAAATTAAGTTCATTATGCTACGCGTTCAGAATTCTTTCAAATTCCGTCAGCCTTCATACAGGTCGTTGTGTATATTTTGCCAATGTTCACTCCCGCCTGAGATATGGCATAATATTCTGGGAAACACATCTTATAGCTCCCAGACTTTCAGATTACAAAAAAGAATTGTACGAATAATAAGCAAATTCAACCCACGTGATTCTTGTCTCTCTTTATTAATCTAGGAATTTTACCATTACCTTGTCTCCTGATTTACGAATCAGTAGTTTTGTCAAAAATGACTTGCTTAAGGGCGGGAACTTAGAGCTCGGCTGGGGCGTCGACCCACTGGTGGGAGATACCTGGTTGGGGAAAATCTCACAAGCGGAAAGTTAGGTCGGTGCCAGATCTCGCCATCCAGCGAGGGAAGACCATCTTCACTTCCCGCGATAAACGTATGCACTTCACTCACGGGACTTATGAATTTAGACGCGTCCGTAGGCTTCCGCGGCCGGAGTCATTGTGTTCTTAGCTGGCCGGGATGAACCGCGTCTGAGTCGATGGATCTGACGTTTCGGCCATCTTGTTGCGGCCTTCAGCAGTTTAGCTCTAAAGAAGGCCACAGCAAGATGGCCGAAACGTCAGATCCATCGACTCAGACGCGGCTCATCTCGGACAGCCAAGAACACAATTAGCCGTCGACGCGGCAGGATTCGCTAATTAAGGCCTCATTCACAATGCAAACTTAAACGTAAACGTAACGTAGCCGCAAAACCTAGAAAAGTGTTATTAAGTTAAACCATTCACAATGCCTTGACGTAAGACCGTAAACTTAGAGTTCGCAAGCTCCAAGCTTTTAAGTTAAGTTTACGTCGGAATTCTACCGAAGACCAATCAGAGAGCAGCATGGAAGTTCGATTTCAGATTGTGTTCAGGTAGTTTGTGGTTATGTCATTGTTATTGCAATGTGTATAGAACTAGTTTACGAACGCTTTGGATGCGTGTAGTGAATTCAATGTAAGAATTTGGGCAATATTTATTGTGACTTTAACCTGAGATGGCGAATAAACTAATTATGTTCGACGAATTACTCGTGAATTTGGTTCATGAGAATCCTTGTTCATAAGATGAAGGAAACGTGAGCACTACTACAACATGTACTCGCATGTATATAAAGACAAATCGATAGGACTCTCAAAGAAAACCATGCTGGAAAGATCTTTTCAACATGTTAAGAGACGAATCGATCAAGTTTCAGTACATTGAATTCTGATTAGTTCAGGCGAAACTTACGTTCCAGCTTACGTTCGTCATTGTGAACGCTTGTTTTTACGTGTAAATTTTGCGGCCAAGTTTACAGCATTGTTACGTTTAAGTTTGCGTCGTGAATGAGGCCTACTAATGGACGGCCCCTGTGCGGTGCGCAGCCCGCGAACGAGCGCCTGGCGCGCGCGGTGCGCCGCAACGACGCGGCGGGCGCGCGGCGCGCCGTCCAGGCCGGGGCGGACGTGCGCACGCGCGTCAGCCACGACGACACGCTGCTGCACGTGGCGGCGGCGGCGGGCGCGGAGCGCGCGGCGGCGGTGCTGCTGGCGCGCGGCGCGGACGTGTGCGCCGAGGGGGCGGGCGGCGCCACGCCCGCGCACGTGGCCGCCATGCGCGGCCTGCCGCGCCTGCTGCGCCAGCTGCTGGAGCGCGGCGCCGACCCCGACGCCCGCGACGCGCGCGGCAACGCGCCGCTGCACTTCGCCGCGGGCCACGGCCGCTTTCGGGCGGTGCGCGTGCTCATCGACAGGTGAGGCCTCTCCCTTCGGCTTTACCACAGTCACATAGTAGCTAAGCATGGCTTTAGATAAAGATTCGAATCGACACAAGTCATATGTTCATTAGCAACATTTCAAAACTGGAAAGTTTTGCCCCCGAGTAATCGAAATCGTGTTTGCATTGGCAAATGAACTGCAATCTGATTTCAACAAACAGTTCTTTTGATAATGTAGTATCGCTGACAAAGTATTTCCTGCACGACGAGGTCCTGCCATCAGATCAGCCTTTTTTGTAGAATGTTGGAAATAAGAAGAAGAGTCGAAAGCAGACCCTGTTTTTACGGGAGTCTTGTTCGGGAGTTTCAATTGCGGCATTTCCTGTGGACGAAAATATTTTTCTTTCTCGCCTTATGTTCGTATGCACTACGTAACTTAAAATCGGGGGAACCTAAAATAAAGACGTAGAAACATCCGAAAAACATGTAGGTGAATGACGAGCGTTACCAGAATGTGAGGTGCCAAGTGAAATTTAAGAAAAATGTTTGGAGTTTTTTAATAGTTACATACATAAATAATTAACGAGTGGCAAACAGAACACTTTTCTTAGACGTCTTCAATACTGTGCAGGAGTTCTAGACTGTAAACGAGGAATGTCCACTTCAAGGCCTCAGGGGCCACAGCTAACATCTTTAATATGGGTGCTGGTAAATGAAAATATATTTTCATTTACCGGGCCATCTACACCTGACATCCCCGTATTGTTGACATCGGCATTTTGACCGGCTGCTCTGAAACGGGGTCTGAAGGTGGAACCATGCATGATATCATGTACAACGCAGTGAAACACTTCTGGATGATTTTGAATTTCTGATTTTTCTAGGAAAAAACTTAATTCTAAACTTAGCCTATAATTTATATCAAAGGGGACGTTGATCCCTGAAGAGCTCGTGGGCTAGGCGCACGATGTTCTCGCCCGATATGGATGCAAGGATCTTTCACTTTCGACTAATAACCTTTGGCGGGCCACAATAAATGGCACCACTGGCCGCCAGTCGGACAACCCTGCCATAGACACTTGCTCGCACGCCCCCTCACCCCCCGCCACACACACACACACATGCACGCACATATACATACATGCATACATACATGCATGCACCCATGCATGCATGCATACATGCATACATGCATACATACATGCATACATGCATGCATGCATACATGCATGCATACATACATGCATACATACATGCATGCATGCATGCATACATGCATGCGTGCATGCATACATGCATACATACATACATGCATGCGTACATGCATACATACATACATGCATACATGCATACATGCATACATGCATACATACATGCATACATACATGCATACATACATGCATGCATGCATACATGCATGCATACATGCATGCATACATACATGCATACATACATGCATGCATGCATGCATGCATGCACACATGCATGCATGCACACATGCATGCATGCACGCATGCATGCATGCACGCATGCATGCATGCACACATGCATGCATGCACACATGCATGCATGCACGCATGCATGCATGCACGCATGCATGCATGCATGCACACATGCATGCATGCATGCACGCATGCATGCATGCACGCATGCATGCATGCATGCACACATGCATGCATGCATGCACGCATGCATGCATGCACGCATGCATGCATGCATGCATACATGCATGCATGCATACATCGCGCGCAGACACTGAGACACACACACACACACATACTCAGAGCCATGAAGACTGTTAGAGGGAGAATCAACTCTGTTGATGAGGGTGTATATGAAAAGCGTCGGCAGCTAATCGGTCTATCTGATCTTCAGCGACATCTCGCAGACAACGAGAGAAATTTTTAAGGCATTTTTTTCCAATGGTCACGAAACGCAAGTGTCAAGTGAACCCCATCTTCTCGTATATTTAACTAAGCATACAAAAGAAGTGTAGATGGAGTTGGTCATGTATGTGTCTGCGCTCCCTTATTCGTCAAAAAAGCTGAGGTACGATTCTAACCAGGCCTCCAACACCAGAGTTGTCTCTCCTTACAGTCTTCATACTCCGAACTAAAATGTTGAAATAATCGCTTCTTTAAAAATGTAGTTTCTTCCGTTGGACTTTCGTCTTTTGGGGATTTTGGCGGGTACAATGTTACACACAATGGAATTACTTGGCCATCGTCAGGCAAATGCGGATCTCGGTATAACCCTTCAATATTATTAAAATTTCAAATTTCAAATCATAGTTTTATATATATATATATATATATATATATATATATATATATATATATATATATAAACTTTTCTATGGGAGGTTTGCATTAATTGTTTAAAAGTTTAGGGACGGTGTTTGAAGGAAAAGGTGGTAAATGATTTTATGAATTAGGGTGAGCGAAAGAGATCTTTGGGGAATCTGGATCTAATGAGAGAAGGATAATGTTCGTTTTGACCGAGATTGAATATTGGAGTGTTGGAACATTCTAGGAGGTCAGAATAATATTTTTGAGAGGTTTGTGAGATGAATTCTGATAGGAATGGTACTTGGTCTCGAAGGATTTCTGAATTGGAAGTGAACCAGGATGTTTTCAAGGTTCTTCTTAGATTTTGTTTTGGGTTGTCTGGTAAAGAGGTAGATTGGTTAGTGCGAGAGGTAATCGCTACGAAAGACTGTTGTTTAGGGGTGCCGACTGCAACGTGCGCGGCACCAACGGCGCTACGCCCTTGCACGTGGCCGCGTATTCAGCGTTCGGGGTGATCATGTCGGTGCTGCTGGACGCCGGCGCCTGCGTCAACGCGCGGGACGTGTTCAACTGGACGCCTCTCCACCGAGCGGCGGCCATGAACAACATGGAAGCGGTGCACGTGAGTTACGGCCTCTCACGTTTGAGAGAGGAAACAGTCAAAATAAGTTATAAGTAGAGCACGGAAGTTTCGGGCATTTATTTCACTTAAATTCCACTTAACATTAAATTCACAAAAGGCTTGTTTTTTTAACTAAAATAGACATTAAAAAGGCATTTATTACGTGTAGAGAAAGATCTTTTCTTTGTAATCTTGATTCCATATGACTATCCGAAATGATTCTATTCTCTTGTTTTACTCGCGACGCTGCCTCTTCGAAATTATGGGGTCATTGTACCAATTATCGCCGCTGTGCCTAATATCGCTTACTCGTATTTCCAAGGTGCCATGCGCTCCATATATGGTTTCTTACGTGCAACTTATAGTTGTGGTGTACGCAGTTTTAGCGCAGCTATACGCCATTACATTTCACATAAGAAATCATATATGGAGGGCTTGGCACCTTGGAAACACGAGTAGGTGATATTAGACCCGGGCGATAATTAGTACACTGACTGACTAGTGGACTATCTTTTGAATCTTAAAATGGTATCTGGGAAAAAGGAATTATATATTTCGCACTTACATAATCGCCAGCACTGAGAAGGGTATGACTTACAGGGAGAGCTGACTTCAAAAGGGATTGGAGGCCATACTCAAAAGTAGGATGGGATTCCTCGTGAGCAAGCGAAGCCTCTCGGCATCAGTGAAAAAATAAAAAATCTTGACCGGTATCATCTTCCCATTTCATTTAGATTTTTGACACAGCACCTGCTTCCATAGAAAGAAACAACACGACCATGCTTTGATGTTGTCCAGGCTTGCAGGTATATATCCTGCTTGATCGAGATTAGTGCCGGGAGAAAAAAGTCAAGTAATGGCGTAATAGGCAGGAAAGGGGAAAATAAGACAAAATGGCTAAAATAAGAAAAAAAGACAAAATACAAATCTACTAAAATAACTCCAAAAGTACAATTAAGTGATTCCTGTTGTTAAAAGTCGTAAAGTAGTAACTAACAAAAAGGTATTTTGCCAAATTTCAGAGCTCTAGTTATAAGCATTTCACCTACTAAACGATTGGTTCTCACATAACAGATTTCATTCCCTAGGTATTTGAAAAACTTTCTTCGTTGCTGTTGATTTTTATTCTAAGAGTTATTTTACTCTTTCGTGTCATAAACTATTATTAACATATTCACAAATAACTATGCATAATAAAATAAAACTACAATCGACTTCGGTTTTAGAGAGTCTCTCGGAACTAACATATTTGATTCACTAAATCAGCGGTTCACTGAACCCGATAATGCGAAAATAAACTATTTTGGTTTATATGAGTCTGTATTTTCTATTTATTCGCAATGGTTTACCTCCGTTTTTTAGACTGGCATTTTAAAATATTTATTTGTAAAACAAAATTGTTAAGTCACGTATCATCTTTCAACGAAAAGTTTTTTACATTTAACGAGTTAAATTCTACCATAACTAACAGTGCACCAAGGAGAGATAACGATTTTTTTAAATGTATAATCATGGATAGTGTATCCGCAAGCCTTGATATTCCGCAACAAACGCTGGGAGAGGGAGGCTATGGCTACGTCATGGCCTTAAAGGGCTTACCAACAGTTAACATGAACTTATCGCGCCAAAGCGTGTCACGATAGATACAAAGATTATTCTCAAAATAAGAAATTGTTGTTGACAGTATTGTAAATTTGCGTTCCGAGTTGGACCTAAGTAGAGGAGAGTTAAGTAGTTCTAAAATGTTATGTACTTCACCTATACACGTGAAATTTCGCATGTATTTGAGAGAGGCTTTTATGTTATATTGTGAGGACAAACATCACTGTGCTTAGTTATTGTCAAATATGGAATGTTTTTTAAATTTTCAATTGGACCAGTTATCCTAACCGATATGGTTAAGTGGATCGGAAATTGAAATAAGCTGTAAAAATAACAAATTTTGTTTAATAGACTGTTTTAATAAAAAAATTCTTATACACATTGCCGTAACTTTTTCCACACATAAATGAGAAAACTGGCCATGGACTGCGCGCCGTTTCCCAAAACGTGGCATCTAAAATTAAAACTTGGAAATAACTGTGGTAATGAATTAAATTATAAATATTGAAAGGCGAATAAATTAGTAACATTCCAGACATACTAATTGCAAATCTACAAATACTACTTAGGAAAAAAATAAAGGGGGTAATTGCGCCGGTTTAGTTAACCCAACAGCATATATTTTCTTTATGCCCGAAAACACATAAGCCGCGACCTATTATTAAAAACAAAACACAACGTTATAGGGCAGATATACTAACAATTAATTTGGTGTGAATATTCTTCTTGTAGTTGTCATTCAATCTCTATAAAAATTCAAAGCAGATGAGTGGTAGAAAACAATTCTGACCTTTCAGAATAAAAATTCCTTTCTGTACTGAACAAATGAAGGCATGCAACTTATCATTGTGGCTTAGATGATCAGTCTTGTCATCCAACGAATGCCTTCCAGTGGAACATGCAGGAAACACTTCCCACCAACATTTTAAAGCATGTATAAACCTAACCGGTCCAGTTAACGTAACTCTCCCCTATCTGAACGGGCTGCGCTATTCAGCGCTGAGCGCGGACTCCCTGCTCGCCTCAAGAAAGCCTGCTCGTCTGGAACAAATACAACTAAGCCCCCTGTAAGCACCACCGATGGATAGGGAATTATTCCCCAATTCTGCAAGTAACAGATTTGAGGCAAAAAGTAGATGTATCCAGATCATGAAGGAGAGGTTACTGGTCCTGTCCGCATACATTACAGCTACTTTGATTCAAATTCTCCACACCGACTATATTGAACAGAAAATAAAACTTCCAGAATAAAATACTTTACCTTGGGAATGCGAATTCCAATAACCCTAAGAGTTAGCAGGCGGAGGGAGTCGATTATTTTTGTAGCATTTACGGAGAATGAAAGATACATTGTTCAATTGGTCATCTATAGCAAATCTGCCGGGCGTGAAGACTTAAAAAGTAAAGCGTGCGCCGTAGGTGTAGGGCCTTCATCTTCCCAACACTTTCGTACAGCGAAATGAGGAATTTGACTTCTCTTGAGATGACCCTGCGTGCGCAAGCTTTCAGGATAAGTTTTTTAATGTTATTTTTGTTTACTTTTTTGTCAGTTAAATCTTAATTATAAATTAAAAAGCACGGCCACCCTCAAATTGTTTTCAAACATCGATGTGTTGTCGATGTCGCATCCCTAGTTAGAGAGCGAACGAGAAGGAAACCAAAAAATGTAGCAATTATATCGCAGACTCACGACCGCTGACCTGGGTGGCTGAGGTGGCTAGAGCGTGCCTTTTCAGCGCCTTGGTCAGAAGGGTCGCGGATTGGCGTTCCGCCGTTGGCATGGTTCATTATCCCGTACCTTTATGAATGTGTATTGTCGCGGATGGCCTTGTGAGTGCTGACCACAGACCGAGGAGCCCGCTACTGTTTCTAGTGTAAACGTTTACTGTGTCCCCATGAGGGATAGTGGGAAACCGACGCGGATAGTCGACATCGGATGCCCTGAAGCTGGAAAAGCCCTCGGAAGAAAATAATCGCAATTTCGCACTTTGTATATGATTTCGCATTTTACGATCGATCAAACACACAATTCCAATTTTTTTCAGCGTTTGGCAAAATTTCGTACTTTCAGCAATTGCTAAAATCTACTGTCTATAAGCTTTGTGGCTGATCCGAATGACCGATATCTCTAAGGCAGTCGAGCCGTGGTGACCTCGGGCCGAAAGATCGCGGGTTCGAGTCCCGCCTCGGGCATGGTTGTATTTCTCTTCGTCCTTTCACCCCTCATAATCACCATATCAGTTCATTCAGTATACAGATACCTTTAACGTTAATCAATAGTGGTTGCTAATGACCTCGTAGTTAATGCGACCTTAATCCTCCGGCGGGCGCGTAGAGTCACTCAGTGCCGCATTCTTACATTTTTGTTGATTTCGTGTAAATAATTGGTGTCGCACTATTGAGCTCATAGTTATTCTTCATTCATTATATTTTCAACCAGATGACACAAATCACGAATTTAGACACTGCCGATCGACCGTTATTCATTAGTAATTCCAACTCTGTAACGGTTGCGGCACTCCGTACCGCACGCGGTTTGTCATGTAAGTATAATATTTGCTTATATAATCCATTAGAATTCTTACTGCTGTTCTGTTATTGAGATTTATGGCACAGATTTCGAATTACTAACTACTCTTTCAAATTTAAATGCGTTGTTTCCGAAGAAACCTTGGAAAGCAAGTTTGCACCGTATTCATTCCCCGACATGTAACACGTATCAAGACACGGAGGTAGCGAGTGATGAATCAGATTCTTATTAATATTGTTTCGTTTGGTGTTTTGTTACTTATTATGAAATAAAATGTATAAAGCATAAAGAATATTTCCTTCACATTCAATAACAAAAGAAATAACTAATGACGCGAAAATGGAAGTTTATAAATGCGGTACGGAGTTCCTCACGCGGCTGCTGGTGGGAAATGATGGCACGCGCCTGCCGGAAGGTTAAATGAAAGGTAGTGGTGAAAGCGTTGCGCGTGCGTGCGTGCGCAGGTGCTGGTGTCGCGCGGCGCGCAGCTGGAGGCGGAGGGGCAGGGCGGGCGGCGGCCGCTGCACGCGGCGGCGGCCGAGGGCGCCTGGAACGCCGTGGCGGCGCTGCTGGAGGTGGGCGCGGACGTGCGGGCGCGCGACGCCGCGGGCGAGTCGGCGCTGCGGCTGGCGGCGGCGCGCGGCCGCGCGCTGGCCGTGCGCGCGCTGCTGGCGGCCGGCGCCGACGCCCGCCGCTGCGACCCCGCCGGCGACCAGCCCCTGCACGTGGCCGCGGCGGAGGTGAGCGCGGCGCGGTGGACGCGGAGCGGTCAGCTTCGGGAAGTTGGCCGGAAAATATCTGGGAGTTGAACCGAACTTGATGCATCGTTTGCCCGCCCAGAATTTTCGTTAGTCCGATGAATGCCGATGAACGGCCGATGGAAACTTTCCATACTTCTCGTCAGCGCCAAGTCAGACGACAGCCCCCTTTCCACACCCGAGGGTGGTGCGAGACGGGCTCTGGGGTGCGGGACGCGGTGCTGTCGGCAGATTTGGCGCTGCGTTGCGTTTTTTGGAATGCCCGCAATGCAATGTAATACTGGAAGATTCCAATGTCCATCCCCATGTCCGTCCCCATTCCATCCCCATGTCCGTGACACGCCCACTGAAAAAGTTAGTCGCGAACCAAATTTCCGGGTCAACTTCACGCTGGCCGGGAAAATCCAGATATTTGGACGAAAACGTGGTATATCGTTTGCCCTGTTTTACGTCT
The DNA here is from genome assembly GCA_031308135.1 of Acheta domesticus. Taxonomy (NCBI): domain Eukaryota; kingdom Metazoa; phylum Arthropoda; class Insecta; order Orthoptera; family Gryllidae; genus Acheta; species Acheta domesticus. The sequence goes on from JAHLJT010004567.1 coordinate 171,338,370, forward strand.
GCCACCCACACAAAAACACACGAAGAAATGTTTCAGGTCTACTGGCTGCAAGGAAAAAGCAAGTATTTTGTCGAAACTTTGTATATCGTTTGCTCATCGTCTGTCCACCCAAACAAAAATAATACAAGCGAAAAAGTGTTCGCACCCATTACCCACAGGCTGTTTGAAATAAACCGTTACTTCGACTGGTCGGGTGGCTCGGCTATTTTAACAGGGCAAACTAAGTTCGGGGGGTGTGGTCGGTAACACAAGCAACCCAGCTGATGGCTGCCAAGTGCGTCAACTTCCACTCTCTTCAGTCACGTGAGCATTTTTCTTGTCTTTTCATTGTTTGACCACATCATTTAGTAACGCGATCGATGATTAATCTGTAGAAAGCAACCCACTCAGTTCATGTACGTTGGAAAATTTGTGCTGGAAACTCTCGACCTCGCTACTGTTTTGTCATTCCGCCAACTAAATAAAGTCCTCATGAAATCAATTTATGTTGCTGAAATACCAGAAAAATGCCATTCATAATTTCTATTTAAAGAAGTGTTATTTGCTTGAATTATTTTTTTGATTAGTAGTCGGCACATTGCGAGTGCACTTGGATGCGCAATAAAAGTCAACAGCGCGAGCTCTTCCATATTTGTAATTAAGGACTGTCCGTCGTCCTTTATCGTGCATTGTCCTGTTTTTAATATCACTTCCAGAGAATTAAAATCAATTATCTCACGTGCTTTTATACTTGACCACCGTATTCTTTTTAGAGGATCGGCATAAATTAAATGAATCGTAAAAACTAACCCAAATTATCACTGCAATCACTGCATGGAGACTTAGCACAAGGTAATATCAGCTGACGCATCAGACCACTTCACTG